>OLKM01002381.1:0-71491 GCA_900291075.1 Melanogrammus aeglefinus | reverse complement strand
TTGGTTGGCAGTCCACTTTCGCAACATTTACCGTATATCCACCTATTTACCTGTAATGTCGAAAAGTCCCTAATCTTTATGGCTGAGTGTATTAATCCGCTGTTTAAGATAATGCTAAGATAATCATTTATTAGTCCCACAGTGAGGGAATTTGCAGGGTCACAGCAGCAAAGAGGATAGTGCAAATAACAGTAGTGCAAAGTACAATATTTAATGGACTCTCTGTGGTGTTGGGGTGTGTGACTGCTCGGTGTGTGTGTGTGGGTGGGTGTGTGTGTGTGTGTGTGTGTGTGATGTTTGTGGATTTGTGTGTGTGTGCTTTGGATGTGTGTGTGTGGTGTGTTGTTGTGTCGCGAGAGCCGTGCAGGATTATTAGAGGTGATTTGCTGCAGGAAGGAAAAGTGCCTGCGGTTACCTCTTCGATCCACATGCACCACGGGACGTGTCTAAGCCTGATCACTGTGGTGTTCCTGCTCATATGTGACTCGTGAAGGGGGTGGGGACGTTGTTCTCCAACAATGGATGATGGCTTTGCTTATATCCTCTTCACAACCACCTCACTGGTTCGAACACAGCACCCCAGACAGAAGTTGGCTTCTCTTAATGAGTTTGTTCAGTCTCTTCCTGTGCAGCAGCCGTGATGACTGCTGCTGCCAGCACCAAAGAATGGCTGTGTCACCCCAGACCATTAAGTTTCAGGGGCCCACCTGCCCACCCATAGGACTGTGTTTTCTTCAGCAGAAAAGAGTGCTGCTCTGGCCCCCTTAGAGGGCACTTGATCATTCATGCTAGCAGTCCTCATTTTTTCGTTAATGTGTACTTCCATGCGTTTCCACAGACTCAGGTCGCTTCCTGGACATTTCATCGTATGGTGGGGGGATGTTCGACGCCTGCCGAAGTACCCAGCTCCTTTTTCTGCGTGTGTTCTGGAGGTGGGTGGCGCTTGGCACCAGTCCACGGGAGTCCCAGTTTGGTGCCCCCCGTTTCTCTGGTCGTTGCGTCCACTGATCAGACCAGAAGGCCGTCATGATCGTCGAGGGACTGTGCTGGAGCGTAGGCTGGTTGTGAGAGGTTTGTGTACCTGAAGTCTCAGTGTGGAGCGGTGAACATGAGGGAGCCAGGGACGTTCCCTGCGGGCCCCTGGCTGGCAGACAGCTGTGTTGGACTTGAATCACTTTCCCTCCCACAGTACTGTGGACGGTTTTGTAAGGAGTCAGGACCCCGGGCAGCGCGTGAGGGTCACTCCAGATTGTTCAGCCTGTTCCTCAACGAGTTCTGAACATGGGTCCTCACAGGGTGAGGGTGAGGGTTAGGGTTATGGTTAGCTTCCAGCTGTCTCCAGGTGGGAGAGGGATCATTTGTGAGGGAGGGTAGCATGATGGCTCGGCCACTCCAATGCCCGACGGTAGATGTTCACTGTGAGTTGTGTATCTCCATGGTATGGTGTAGGTTGTTTTATGTGCGTATTGTAGTTTGTGGTTATACGTGTATCGGGAGTTGTTGTACTCTGTTGTAATTGAGCTTGTGTACTTGTGCGGTACTGTCGTTGTTGTATTTCGTAGGTATTGTAGTTGTGTACTTGTGGTATTGTAAGTTGTGTGGAATTTTGCTGTTATTTTAAGTTTGTACTGTGGCTTACTGTAGTTGTGTACTTGTGGTTTTGTAGTTGAATGTTGTTGTCCTTCTCCTATACTCTCAACACAGCTGTGGTGTGTGTGTGTGGACGCACACAAGTGAAGGATGTGCTTGCAGCATCATTGCATCGCATACTACAAAATTGTGCTGCCAGGTCATCTTTTGTTGTCTTACTACTACCTGTGAATGTCAGCCAATCACTAAAGCCTTTTAAAAAGGTGCTTTAAGGCCATTGTGTCCTTTACTCACTTAGAACCAGGAGTGGCTCTTGCTGCTGCAAATGATGTGCTGATTGAGTTCTAAGGCTGAGAGCCCACAGCGTAATCATAACTAGTCCGTTTTCCTATGTGTGGCCCACATCTAATTCGCTGTGTAGTGGTGGCCCTGTGCCCTCTGTGTGTGTTTTGTGTGTGTGTGGGTGTGTTGAGTGTTGGTGTGTGTGGTTTGTAATGTATAAGACATGAGACCTGAAGCCTTCTCGACCCACCAATAAGAGATGGTTTACAAAGGCCACGTTGAGCTATTTCACAAAGGGAATGGGATTTGATGTGAATTTCTTGAAAACGCTTGCACATTTGAGGGCAGGGGTTGCTGTAGTTGAGTAAATGTTACTTCTATTAATCCCATTTTAACTTAATTTCTAGTCGCGTGTTGGAAAAACTGGGGTAGCAGTGCTTTGTAGTGTGTTGGGGACGCTCAAAGCCTCTACAAGCTTGTCATGCCATGCGGTCTCATGGGCAGTGGGTAATGGCAGCACAATGAATCAGCAGCGAGTTCACGTGAAAGTCGATTAGTGAGTGAAGTGGAACATTGCTCTGGGTTTAGTGGTAAGGGTTAACCTTAACCCTAATCCTAACCCATGGTTGTGTTAAGGGGCTGGGTTTCGGTTGTGTTAGCTGAATGCTCTCGAGGGGGTGTGGCCAGCATGTGTCAATCGATGTATCAGTCACATAACTGAAAACAATTTACGTGGGGGGCCCATTCGCTGAGATTTGATTTGGTTCTTCAGTCTCTCTTACAATTTGACGTGTTGGTGACACTTCATTGTCGCTCAGTGATTTGTAATGGTCTTTTGCATTCTGATCAAATTAGTTCATGAAAAGCAAATTACAAAAATATTACGTACATTATAATGATCAACATGTAGGTTCAGTGTTTACATTTACTACTTTTTATTTAATTTTCAATGAAAGAATACTTTTGTTCCTGGTTTTCCTCCCTCAACAAACAGGAAGGTATGTCCTGCAGCGCTCTTATCAGCACTAGGATGCTCTAGCCCAGTTCTGAGTCCTTCCTGGTGTAAATATAGTCCATCCAGTTGTCATGCTATCTCTTGTCTGAGGGGAGCCATTTCGAGTGTCAGTGTCATTATCACATTGGCCCTCAGATCTCCGCCGGTCCTGCCCAGACACAACCTTCCCATTTTGTCTTTCTTTCTACTTTCACTATTTTTTTTTCAGTTTAGCATATAGTGCAGAGAAACCGATGCCAGGGTCGCTACTGGTATGAGGAGGTTCATGGTGGTGGCTAATGATACATGATGGTAAACATTATTTGATATCATGCCATGTTCGGACAGTAATGAATTGGTTGAGAATTGCGACTAGAACCACATCGTGGACATTGTAGATAGTAAGACAGATTAGAAAATATTTAAGAAATATAAGTCTTCCTCGTGGAGGTATGGAGCTGGTATGACTGTTTAAAGTGGGGCAAGGCTGATTCTACATATGTATGTATTTTGTATACCGACATTAGCCTTATTGTTATGAATTTTACACCACATAGTCCCAGCTACCTGACACATTTGTGCCGAGTTCGCTGCCTTTTAAAATCTCCGGCACCAAATCTGTTTTAGTCTTTGCCTTAGGTCAAGTTGAGGTCACTGCATGAATCCAAATGGTCTGTGCTGGTCTGACCCTATTGCGCTGGCATTGGTTGAGAGTTGTTCATCAGGGCGAATGGTGCAATGTATAATCATTTTCATGCATATTGCACTTTCCTAGAGGAAATGGCAGTATGTTTAAAGGCTGAACTTACAGGCCTTTTTATAGCGCCACCTTTATGTTATTGTGGCCCATTTTTGATTCCCTGACTCATTTTAAGAGTCATACAAGCCTTTTACAACCCAAAAAGTCAGAAAAGAGAATATATAAACAAATACAATAGGGTTACTACGTTTTACGTAGGATCCCTGATGAATATTTTTTTCTGATAATCATAATAATAATATGCTGTAAATGGATATTGTTACGTGCTTAATGTCCAAATCTGAGAAAACGACATGATGTACAAGTTAACTGTGTACCTAAACCATCCACAGGTAATTTATCAATGGATGTGATCGATTTCATTATGAAGATCCATTGCTGGAAGGTGCTGAACCAGTCTGAATTCACCCGTTTAAGAGTCTCTAAGGGACACACCCCATGTCTCCTTCATAGCATAACATCGTGATCTCTAAGCCACCCACCTATAAAACCAGCGCTCCGGATCCAGGCCCACACAGGCTTCACCCAGCCAGACCACGCTCTCTGTTTGGCAGCGGCTCACACCTACCTGTCCTCTGCCTTGAGCAGGCAGCTCACAGCAGAGGACAGGAAGATCAAATAAAACGCCTACCCATGACTGCTATACTGGGATGGTATCTCCTCACTACCTCTTCCCCCCTTATCATGGAGCTATGGGCTTGTCTCTCCTCCATCCCTCCCCTATCCTGGAGCTATGGGCTGGTCTCTCCTCCATACCCTATCATGGAGCTATGGGCTGGTCTTCTCCATTACCCTCTCCTGGAGCTCTGGGCTGGTTCGTCGTCCTCCTACCCTTTCCTGGAGCATGGGTGTCTGTGTCCATAACCCTATGCCTGGAGCTATGGGCTGGTCTCTCCTCCATACCCTATCCTGGAGCTATGGGCTGGTCTCTCCTCCATACCCTATCTTGGAGCTATGGGCTGGTCTCATCTCCATAGCCTATCTGGAGTATGGGCTGGTCTCTCTCTTATTTATCCTGGAGCTATGGTTGTGTATACAAGTGGTTCTTTTTGTTCTAGTGTCAGGTTTCCAATTAATTTAGGGGGATTGGCATTCCACTTTGCTGGGGACCAGACTGCATGTTAACAAGATTTCCTCTCAATAGGTTACCCATGCCTCTGAGTTAAACACTGTCTTTCATCAGTTAGGGTTAGTCCTAACCCTAATCCTAGCCTCTGAGATAAACGCTGTCTTTCATCAGTTAGGGTTAGCCCTAACCCTAACCCTAGCCTCTGAGATAAACGCTGTCTTTCATCATGTGTTAGCCCTAACCCTAATCCTAGCCTCTGAGATAAACACTGTCTTTCATTAGTTAGGGTTAGCCCTAACCCTAACCCTAGCCTCTGAATTAAACGCTGTCTTGATCAGTTAATGGGAGCTTTTTAAACAGAAGCATGACAGTTAGAAGTTACAAGCGTGCTTAGAAGTGGGGACACGGACCTTTGTGCTAATCAACTAACCCCCTTTTCCCTGGGGGTTGATAAGCATCTCAGAAGGTGGACTTTTATCAAGTTTTATCCTCCACTTCTTAATACTCTATGTTATTTAGAATAAACATTGCTGGTGCAGTATTTGGAAAATCAAATATGTATTGTGTGCACCTCACAAAAGAATCTTGCGATTCCGGGTTATTATTCTTTGTGTGGTGATATATATATAGTGGCTTCAACATATCGCGCTCGTTCACATGTATGGTTCGGTCGCCGTACGGTTGCTTTCAGGTTTCGTGTCTCAATCGTTTTTCCGTAAAAGGGCTCGGGAGTTCACTAGGAGCCTCCGGTACCTCGTGTCGGTCGCTCACAGCCAAATCCCTTTGGATCCCCATTGAGATATTTTTCTCAGTCCCTCATGAAATGTGTTCAGCAGTATGTTGTGGTTAAATGTTTATTAAGCCATGTCCTTCACTATCCATCCTGTGTGTTTAGTCATTCCATGCGGAAGTCAAAAGGCCACTACTACTGTTCTGCTTGTGTTTTATGCTGCGCCTTTCTGTGATTGGTCGAGGAGTGATATATGTGTTCTGTCTGGATTTAGAGCTAGAAACAGAAAAGCAGAATGAGGAGAAGGCTGAATTGTTGACTGGTTCCATGAGTGGAGATAAGCATCTGAACATTGTACGTCAAGCAGGCACTTCTGTTTCAAGGCTTTATGCATGTTTGCCAGTTGTGCGAGTTGTGCATGCACAAATTAGGAAGAACATAAATGTTTGTTATGTCATCTTTCTGTGACGTCATACGAGAATTGTGCGTGCCGGCTTTGTGTGTGTTTGGTTTTTTGTCTTCGCCCCCATCTCATGTATCATTGGTACAGTTTAGAGTAGTAGTCAGTTAAGGTGAGTTAAATGTTCCCAAATCAGGTTTCAGTTGTTAACCAACATAGCATCTATTGAACGCAGTGAAGTAACCATGGATGGATTTTCAACATTTTAACCTATATGGCTAAGAGTGAGGATAAAAGGTATTGCTCGGTAAGTTCCAAATCACAATTATTAACAGAAGTAATTCCTCGAGCCACTCTTCAGCAAGCATCCCAGCTCCCCAAGCGATTGTGTGTTACACTGGCTTACTGCTGAGGACTAGCGGTGTAGAGAACAGGGAGATAGGATCCTGTGGCCACGGTTTGAGGCTGCGCCGCTGCTGGGGTACCGTGTGTGCATTTGGATCTTAGTACCGTGACACACATGTAGTAAGCGATATGCAATTGTGGCTCTTTGTATCCCAGTCAGCTTTGGTTGTTATTTCTATTTTGTCTCCCATATGTGTATGATTGTTATTTGGTGGTCTGGTATGTTGCGGGTTTAGAGCATCCACACGCACCACCATGTGTCGGGGAATCGGGCTGGCTAAAGAACGTCCTAATGCTGGTTCTTTCGGGATTTGATTCATATTGTTACATGCGTGTCCTTTAAGCATAACCAACTAGTGTTTTTTTTATGGGGTTCATGGCTTTGTTCACACTGTTGAATAGTATGACGTGACGGGAACCTTCCCTGATTCAACACGTGACGGTGGAAACACAAGCTCTTGAAGGGCCCTTGTTATTCCACAGTGACTCAGTGTGTTGTGCTGTGGTATTGGGGAGATGTGTTTACACTTCATAATGGGCTGAACGGGTTCCTCCCCTTCCACCGGTTGCAGGGTACGGTTCACACTCCCACTAGTTGATCCTGTTAGCAGGGCTCGAGGCCTGAGACTCTATTCTTTTCAGTATTCATCAACGTACTTGAACCCAGTCCGCATTGTTGGAAAGTCCTGCCGTGCATTCCTTCCTGTACTGATTTTGTACTGATGCTTTTACAATTCTTCTTGTTATCCGAGGAGAGACGGAGTTAGCGTTGGTTACCTGTGTCTCTTCCGCTCCATGAGTGTCACAGAAATACGAAAGCAAAGTTTCCAGCCGCTGATGTTCTCCGATTTTCATAGAAAGCGAGGTTACTACACCGCGTTTTGTTATTTTTCAAAGTTCAATCTTCATCACGTTGGTCCTCAACAGATTGGCAGTTAGCCACCCAACCATACTGTGGGGGTATTGGGCCGTTGGGCCGGTTTCCTCTGTCGTTTATAGTGGAATTGTGTCCTTTGTTGGCCAGGAGGCTGCACTTTGCTGGTCGCCACTGTCGCACCAATACAACAGGGCTGGCCCAACGCGCCGTGCCCTCCCTCTGGTGCATGCATGAGGCTAAGGATCATGAATGAGAAGTCAGTGAACCTGTTTCTTCCTCGGTCCCCTATTAGTCTGGTCCGGCCCGTTTCTCAGGATTTAACCTGATGCATAGGATTAAATAAGGGAGCCAGAATAACAAATCACATGTTTTGGTGCAAAAGTAACTTTTTGAATTGATTAATAAAAAAATGCTGTCACAAATGAGCCTCATTATTTGAGCGCTATGCCAGTGTTTGAGAGGCAAGATCTCACACCTTCTGAGTGGACTCAGAGTGCTGATACACATCTGTTGTGTCCATGCCTGGGCCAACGGTTCCTCACGGCTGCCTGTTGCCGTCCATTTCATGCTTTCACTAAACCTTGGCTGCAAGGGGCCTCAGAAATGTGTGTTTTCACCATTGGCCATGGCTTACTGACGTGGGTTAGTGCACTCAGATCCTGGTCACTGGAGAGAGCGCCCTCCCCAACCAGCAGCAATGTTCTCCAAGCTTTAACCAGCCTTTAAGTTAGCCTTTCATTGAGCTTGGAAACTCCACTGTGATGGCAGCACTTGATCAAGCGTGTTGCCTGATTTATAATTGTACACCCCCGTTCCCTGGAAGTTGCCCAACAGGGCCAGGAAAGGGAGGTGTGTTGCTCCTCAATAACACTGAGTGCAATCGTGTAGCCAGCAGCAAGTCTAACTGCTGTTCCCCACCTGTCGTCTCCGGTGGGCAGGCTGTGATTTCACCACACAGCTTCCTGTCTCTGCTCCTCTGTGTTGATCTGCTCGACGAGCATCGAGTTGCACGCAGTGTCCATGCCAGTGTCCAGCCAAACCACAGCAGCGCAACCTGCCATCTGAGACGCATGAGTGGCAACAGGGTTACGGTGGCCTTACACCTCAGGTGATGTCATTCCTGCTGCAGTTGCCAGGTTGCTCCTTACATGTAGACAGCATGCCAGGACATGTGGGATCCAACTCTGTCACCGTTTGTCGCTGTGTGCTTGGAACTGCGCGGCCGCTGACAGTGGATCTCACTGTCCACTCTTCACTTTCATGGGCTTTGCGTGCGCTACGATGGATTGCAATGGCGCACTCTTAAACTATCTCACTCAAAAACCTGTGCTCTTGCTTATCACTGCACATGTTACAGATGCAGTTTCACAGAGCAAGGACTCAGCCTTGTTAGGATGTGCCTTTGATTCCTATGTAAGAGATGGGAGGGATCAACCCTCACACCAGTCCACCCATTCTTCCCAAAGCCAGCAGGATAGGGCTGGCTATTTAACAATTGTGACGGACCGTACGAGTCCTGCCTGCTTCGGTTTTAAGCACCTGGTTTTTAGTCTAAGCACATGTTCTAGGCCACATTGGTGTACTATAAGCTTGTTGCGCAGAGCAGAACCCTTCTGTCTCAATCCCCCTCTCACACATACAAACAAAAATGGATGTATTTGAACCTGTACAACCCAAGTTGTGGTTTCTTCACTGCTTCTCTTGGCCATGAGCAATAATGAAATCAACTTCATATAGCAATATTTGTCCGCTTTTATGTTTGACTCGTATTGTTTATGGTCTATTTTGGTTTTTAGTTGTTGAGTTTATCATAACTTCTATGATTTAGCATAATGTACGCACGCTCACACAAATAGGAGTTAGAGGGAAGAGCGATAGATGTGATGAGAGGATCATTTGAGATTTATGATGATAATTAGTTAGTGCTTGACCGCTAGACAATCTCTCTGAGTCAACGCACCGTCCCTGTAATGGGATATGTCATCATCGATGCAATAGAAAAGTGCAACTATTCTGTATGCATTGCGCCTGATCGATGCGTCTCCCTGCCTGCAGACAAGTCTGCCCTTGCCACAACGCGTGGGGCTTTGGGGTCGGCGGGAAACCTTATTACCTCTGCCATGGAAAATAGTTGGCAGATGCTACTCTTCTTGCCCCATAGACCAATGAATTGGTAACGCTCAAGCCCCTGTAATGGAACTCTCGCTCCTGGTGTCAGGATTAGTCCCTTAGAGCGTCGCATCAAGACTTTTCTCTCCTCTCGGTTAAAACAACATATTTCGGTCACTAGGACATCAGTTACTTGGAGCGTTAACTTTGCTCAAGAGCCGCGCATTAATTCAACATTAATCATTATTGTCCCATAAGTGTCTTAATTAGGCTCCTAAATAGCTTGATTGGGTCTTATGTTAGCTATTTCAGGGCATGGAAGGATAACGGTGATGGTGAATTAATGCCCTTAAACAAAGCCACACTTAATCCGTCCCCTAGCTCTGTCTGCAGTGAACACTGACATGTGCCATGAGTCAACAGTCCTGCCCCTTATCCACTATTAATAGGCCAGCACTGGTTTGAAGTAGGAGGAGTGTATCAACAGATAAAACCCACCGTTGCCCTTTCAGTGTACAGGGTCAAAGGTTAACTTCCATCAGGAAAACCCACAGTGCTGTTCAGGGGTCAGAGGTTAACTTTCCCCTTAGAACACAGGCACACACATACTGTAGCTGGAAGGGATCTGAGAGGAGATGGATGCAGTGGGTTAGGGTTAGTGTTAACCTTACTGTGAGATGGGTAGGGGTTATGCGGATGACGTGTAATGGTGTTATGGCGGTGGTGTGATGATCATACTGTAGATGGGTTAGGGTTAACCCATACTGTAGATGGGGTTAGGTGATGTGTACCATACTGTAGTTGTGGTTAAGGTTAGTGTCTAACCATACTGTAGAAGGAGTTTAGGTGTTAGTGTACCATATCTGTAGATGGGTTAGGGTTAGTGTTAACCCATACTGTAGATGGGTTAGGGTTAGTGTTAACCCATACTGTAGATGGATGGTTAGGGTTAACCCATACTGTAGATGGATGGGTTAGGGTTAACCCATACTGTAGATGGGTTAGGGTTAGTGTTAACCCATACTTGTCGTATGATGGTTAGGGTTATAACCCACTTCTGTGTAGATGGGTGGGTTTAGGGGTTAACCCATACTGTAGATGGGTTTAGGGTTAACCCATACTGTAGATGGATGGGTGGGTTAGGGTTAACCCATACTGTAGATGGGTTAGGGTTAACCCATACTGTAGATGGATGGGTTAGGGTTAAACCATACTGTAGATGGGTTGTAGGGGTTACCCATCCTGTAGCTGTGGTTAGGTTAGTGTAAGACCCATACTGTAGACTGGGATGGCGTTAGGGTTCAGTCTACTATACTCAGATGTTCCGATTCATAGATAGCATGCATCTTCGCTGGTGGTGGTTGTAGTAAGAGATCAATTGAGAGAACAGAAGGGTGTGTCCAAGCCCTGCCCAACTGGGCCAATGAAGAGGTCCCACAGTGCAGAGGCAACCGCCCAGAAGGTTCAGGGGCTACCGCTGATGATTCATTGTAGAGCATAAAGTAATCATATAGGCCTACGCGTTATCACATTGACCTCCAAGCCGGACCAAGGTAGAGGAGCCTATATGGGCGATGTGGATGTTTTGAGTGAGGCGGGGATGTATATTGCTGTAGAAGTAACAGAGATGTTATCCAAAAGGCCCTGTTAACCTTTGACCTCTTGTTGATTATTTTCCAGCCCAGAACGTGACCGTGGATGAGATTCTCAACGCCTACAGACAAGGTTGCCAGAAGCTCAACTGCAAGCCCATCGCCAAAGTGCTCAAACAGATTCAGGTGAAGCCCGGACTCCACTGCAGGGAACCAGGGACACACACACACGCATTTGCGCACAAACACGCACACAGCGTTTTCCTGGAAGCTGAAGCACCAAGTGCTAAGGAGAGCAGGGTCTCAATGAATTCTGTCCAGCCTGGTTCAGTCAGCAGCAACTCTGCTGTCTAGGGAGATGTGTGTGGACATGGGGAGATGTGTGTGGAGATGTGTGTGGACATGGGGAGATGTGTGTGGACATGGGGAGATGTGTGTGGACATGGGGAGATGTGTGTGTGGAGATGTGTGTGGACATGGGGAGATGTGTGTGGACATGGGGGGATGTGTGGACATGGGGATGGACTAATGGTGGAACATGTGTGTGGAGATGTGTGTGGAACATTGGGGATTGGTGTGCATGGGGGGGATATGTGTGGACATGGAGTGGTGTGTGGACATGGGGGTTGTGTGTGGAGATGATGTGGTTGGATCATGGTGGAGATGTGTGTGTGTGCTTTGTGCCAGGCTGGAGCCTGCTAGTTGTAGCGTTGTAGTCTTTAACATAGGCGGCTTTAATATTGTGTGAACAGGCACCAACAACATCAGCTGCATCTTGTAGAAGTCCACAGAAATAACTTCTGAGAAGGCTGTCTTCCAAGCAGATCTCCGGTACCTGAGTACAACACGACCAGGGAATCCCACCACTTGCACAACTCAATGTCCGGTTCCTATGAAAATGAATAACATTTAAGGATTGTTTTCCGTTTTGTTATGGAAGTCATGCTGTTTTTGAAACTTTGGCTATTGTTTCTTTGTCAATCTGCTATTAAACAGCTGAGGGTTGTTCTTCAAAGACAGCTTTTTAAACGTCACCAAGGGGATATTTACTTATGAAAGACAAAATGTTGTATTCATGTTTCATTTTCTTTGGTTGACTTTGTGTTGGGATTAGCCAGCACAGTTTGTCCTAATCCTCCCTTTATAAGCCTTTTTCAGGGTTGCTTTCACTCTTTTCATTTAGTTTGGATTTTACACAGCTGAACAGAAACTCACTCAAGGTGAATAAATTGATGGGTTGCCTACTCTTTAGTTTATGAGTCGTGACGTTGTATGAATAAACCAATCATGTTCATTATGAGAATGTATTTGAAAAACCTTAAGGGGCAATTAATTAATCTAGAATAACGTCCAATAAAAGAAGGGCAACGGTGGACGTCTGGGAGGTTCTGAGCAGAACGTCTGGGAGGTTCTGAGCAGAACGTCTGGGAGGTTCTGAGCAGAACGTCTGGGAGGTTCTGAGCAGAACGTCTGGGAGGTTCTGAGCAGAACGTAGATATTGCAATATTTGTATATGTTTCTGCTTTTCTTAGCCACAAGTTCTGAGTAGCCCCTGTAGTCGTTTAATGAGGGAAATGCTAAAAAAAATAAAGATAAATGGTACTATGAGCCAACAAGCAGTAAATATGTTCTGCTGTTTCTTAAGAGCAGGAACATACAGTCAGAGTACATCATTAAATGCATTGGACTAGTTTAGCACCAGAGAGAACGCTGTATTAAGCTATTATATTCCACCCACACTACGTCTAAAGTCATAAACCAAACCTTCAGTACGTTTAGAGTACATTAAGACAAACAGGCCAGGATTTCACACATCTTGCACACATTCAGAGAGTAACTCAATCAGGCTTGATTCTCTTTCTAATCACAGGATTCACACCAAGGCTGTAAATCCTCCCACGTTTGAATGCATTTAACGAAACACGACAGATGTGAACGCACCCTAAGAATCCGGTCGTTTCTCAGAGGAAAGGCTGCCTGGTTTACGTCTCACTAGGGCCCCTCGCTTGTGATTGGTCACGGAACGGAGTGATGAGGAATTAAAGGCCATTGGTATATGGACAGTAGTGATCGCTCAATAGCCTCTGATGAGTGATTTAGTAGGGATACTTTGCGTCAAACAGTGTTATGTGAGTGATTGTTTGGTAAAGGGTGAATGACCATTTCTTTGCATACGAGCCCCTAAAACCCACACGCTGTTAAAATAGCGTCTGCCTACCTTGACGGCAATGGAACAATGTATTGAGGGTCAGTACTTTACATCTAAGTCCACCAAGTTCACACCCTACAGAGCCCCCCCTCGACCTGAACACATACACGCGCCAAAATGCAGTACAGATTCAACTGCGGTATTCGGGACCTGGTCCCACGTACCGCCTCTACTCAGCCTATCAGGCACAGCGCCCCATACGCTCATACTCACATACTACGCTCGTATTTAGTGGTTCAGTGGAGGCGATCGGTTTCTGCAGGGAATCAGGTGGTCTGGTTCCTGCCACAGTGTGCTGTTCTGCGATATCCTTCGGGCTGTTATGTACTGCCCCAACCGGCTGGCTCTCTCCCTTCCTACGCGTCCCTGTTGCCGGGCCTCTCACTGCCTTTATAAACACGCACACACTTCTGCACGCGCGTGTGACCCTGCATCATGAAGAGTGATGTAGGCAGGCCGGCCCCAGAGGCTGTCACGTGGGGCGGTGGAAACCCTGGACCTTACCGCCTCGCCCGCAAGTCAGCTGAGACGCTGGGCTGACATCACAGCCACTTGTGGAAAGACACAGTAACATGCTAAGCTGCTTCTGTCCCATGCCCGCAAGCTGCTTTTAGACCTGCTGTGTGGGTACATTTCCACTGGGAGTTAACTGGCTTTGGTCCCTCTCTCTCTACTAGCTCCTAGTGTCTTGCCTAACTCTGTCCCTTATTCGCTCCCTCTCTGGTTGTGTCTATGAACACTCTCCCCCTATCTCTCTCTACAACAGAAGCACCAGGGCTGCCTTGACGGGCCCATCGTTGTTTAGCCCTGCGGTCAGTGGTCCGCTGCTCTCCGTTCTGCTTAGTCATCCTTGTGCTAAACCGGCCGTATAAACAGGCCAGGCTAACTAAATAGTTGGCCAGTGAGGGGGAGGGGTTAAGGTGAGTTCAGCCATTTGCAGTTCCTCCCCGGTGGCTGTAAATGCGTTCTCTGTGAGGGCCCCGCTGGCATGTCGACGTGGCAGGGGGCCAGGGCCCGACAGTTTATGTGCATTGAGGGATATTTACAGTAGCAATGCTTCTAGGTGTTTGAAAAAGTACATCTCTGACAACTCTAGGCTTGGTAGCGTTCCAGAGCCGGTCCTTTGCAGCCTGTATCTGATCATTGGCTCTTCAGTGCACTGAAGGTTTCTTTCTGCATCACACGTCCAGAGCTCAATGAATAAGTGAAACTATTCAATGTGGTATCCTAGGAACAACCAAAAAACAACACAAACCAACAACCTGCTCACCAACGCATCCACTGGTTCTGAGCGGCATGGTTCATCCGCGTGGTCCAACATCTGCAGTCAACGTCCCCCCCCACACACACACACACACACACCGAGTTCTGGGAGTGCATGTAGGACATTCAGGGCCCCCTAGTGCTCACTCAGAGACACGGTACAAGGCACTGGTGTTACTGGTGAATATAGTTTACGCCTTGTTCACACTACATGAGTCCGTCGACGGATGACCACGGGCGTCTCTGATGTATAGGGGACTAGCCTTTGTAGACGCATACTGCAGCCAATCAAATGCTTCCCTCTACAAAGGCGATGTGTGGATATAAATACAAAAGATGACACAAACAGGTGACTGAAAACAATCCTATCATTCCACATTTCTTTAAAAAAAAGGCTGTATTTGTCCTGCTTCTTCCTGCTTGTTATTGCACAATGGACCCCGCAGACGCGTGGAGTGTATCTGCATAACCGCGCTCTGAAGGTAGTGTGAACAAGGCGTTAGGGAGGGTTAGCCATATCCCTAATGAAAAACGACGAAAGACTGAAGTTATTCATTTATCTTAATTTCCTCTTGTGAGGGAGCGTGACGGTCACCCCGAGGGGATATGAATGGACTGGAGAGTGCGGACACAAAACGAGGAGTGGCAACTCCGTTTTTTTCTTACTCTCTATTATTTCCTTCAATAAAGGTCCAAAAAAAAATAAACAAAAATAAATCCACCATGCAAAATATAAATGAATGTTTCAAATAGTTCTTAGCAATGTTTCAAATAGTTCTTAGCAATGTGTCAACTTAGCACAGCATACTTTAGCATTGCACAGCAAAAATTTAGCATCAAGCCAGCACCTACCCTCATTCACCCCAACACAAAATGAGATGCCCATAAAATAAGATAAGGAGTTAGTCCCAATTGGACCAATCAAGGCCAGTTAGGCCATTCCACTAACATGGGGGAACATTTCCTGGCGAAGGCTAGATGGAATGACATACTGCCCCCTACTGCAGTGGAAGTACAATTCCCATAATTAGTTTCCTGATAAAGTGAGAGACAGTGAGAAGCTGTTTCACTTTCTCACACATCTTAAAACAGAAGCACCTCTAAAGTGACTTAGAGGTGATCTTGTTTTTAGTGTAAGCTAGATGTGATTAAGAGGTGTTGACATCCCCGTTAGACGGCGATCTTAAATGGTAAGGACTTAGGGAACAACTCTGCTGTCAGTAATCGTCACTAACTGGTTGCAATAAATAAGAATCAAACTAATGAAATGAGCTGCATGCGCGGTGTGAAGCCTGGTCCCCAGAACTCTCTCAGGCCTGAACACCAGCTGTTCCCATGGCCATTAGTTTCCACAAATACAAATTCACGCACAGACACGCAGACACAAGCACAGACACAAGAACACCCCCCGGTCTCTGCTGCAGAGTCTGGAAGCGGGCCTCCCCAGGACGGAGACGAGCGTCCTCCTCTACCAGCTCGTTCTCATTCTGATGGGCTGATGTTCTGCCCCTCTTACACCGTCAGACGAGAGGGATTCTTTATGGACTACGGCTGCAAAAGAGTCACCCAATGCCCGCTGGTTTTGTGTATTTATTTTCTTGCTCGTTTAATTTGTAAAGAAAGATCCCAAAACGGGACAGGCTGAATGGGCAACACACGTGTGTTTGGCTACGAGGGAACAGTATCAGACCGTGTGCCAAGCAGAGCTCTGGGCAGGGCTGATAGCGGCACAGAGGTCATCAGGTGCATTGGAGAGCTGTCCTGCTCTGGATAGGGATTTGTTGCGTGTAGTTTAAAGGTGTGTGTGCGTGCGTGTGTGCGTGCGTTCCTTCACGGCTGAATTATTGTCACTATAATAAGGGTACATTTATACATTTAGATTACCTCCATAAATTCTTTACACTCCATTGTAGGAATCCTAAAGGTGCGCTCTGCACTCTTCTTTTCTCCAATCCTAGATAATTCAGGTTTTAGCTCTGTGTCACTTATCGTTAAGACTAAAATGTTCCAATATGGCTGTGCCTCCTCTCTCGGGCATGAGTCATGTCTGCCCTCCTGGGCTCACTGTGTATGCAGAGTTATTGAACGGCCTCTAGGGCGCCCCTAAAATATACTCTAATCTGCCCTTGGCAGTCTATGGTCATACTGTCATACTGTCGGTCATACTGTCATACTGTCGGTCATACTATCGGTCATACTGTCATACTATCGGTCATACTGTCATACTATCGGTCATACTGTCATACTATCGGTCATACTGTCATACTATCGGTCATACTGTCGCTCATACTGTCGCTCATACTGTCGCTCATACTGTCGCTCATACTGTCGCTCATACTGTCGCTCATACTGTCGCTCATACTGTCGCTCATACTGTCGCTCATACTGTCGCTCATACTGTCGCTCATACTGTCGCTCCTACTGTCGCTCCTACTGTCGGTCCTACTGTCGGTCCTACTGTCGGTCATACTGTCGGTCATACTGTCGGTCATACTGTCATACTGTCGCTCATACTGTCGCTCGTACTGTCACTCATACTGTCGCTCATACTGTCTGTTATACTGTCATACTGTCATAATGTCGGTCATACTGTCATACTGTTGGTCATACTGTCGCTCATACTGTCGCTCATACTATCGGTCATACTGTCATACTGTTATAATGTCGGTCATACTGTTGGTCATACTGTTATGTCGGTCATACTGTTGGTCATACTGTCAGTCATTCAAAAGGACCCCGTCCTGGTTGCTTACTACTATATGTATTATTGTTATCCTCCTTGACGGTTGGACCTGTGATTTGTGTAAGGTGTGCCTCTCGTACTACTCAGTGATTAACCAGGTGTCCTTTACTGATGCACTGCTGCCTCCTGATCCCTGCAGGAACTGAAAGATCTGACTCAGCGAAACGAATGCCTGGATCTTAAAGGTGAGTGTGCAACACACTAACTGTGACACTGGGATTGAAATGGATAGTCACCAACAACACATTGTGTTACACTGCTGAGGTGTGTGTGTGTGTTCCAGGTGAGAAGCTGGACTACAAGGCCTGCGAGTCCCTAGAAGAGGTGTTGAAGAGGGTGCAGTTCAAGTTGGTGGACCTGGAGCAGACAAACCTGGATGAAGATGTGAGGGAAACGCTCACTCATTCCACCTTCATCCAGTTTCTATTTGTGTTTCTCTGCGTTGCCTCAGTCCTTGTGCGACCGGATGTTGAAGGGGTTCATCATGGCGGTTCACATCAGGCCCACATGCGCAAACAGACGCACACACGCACGCTTTGAGGACTGGCCTGGGGAGTGGGCTGGAAGGAACACAGAGCCATAGACTGCTTCCTGTCCTGCACAGCTCAGGATATACAAAAACAGCTTTGAGGGTTGTAATGGCCGCCTCGACATTCAAATACTAACTCAAACAACAACTGTTAACGCTCTGAACCCCTCCAGCGCTCACTCTAAAGGCTCGACGACAGGGGGTTCATATTAATATAATAATAATATTAAACATAATGATCAATCTATTTCTTTAATCTCTTTAGCTGTATATAGAGTTAGGGTTAACCCTAACTTTAATCTCTTTAGCTGTGGAGGTTACCCGCACGTCCATCAAAGAGGGTTAGGGTTAAGGAGGTTACCCTCCCTTCCATCAGAGAGGGTTAGGGTTAAGGAGGTTACCCTCCCGTCCATCAGAGAGGGTAAGGGTTAAGGGGGTTACCCTCCCGTCCATCAGAGAGGGTAAGGGTTAAGGGGGTTACCCTCCCGTCCATCAGAGAGGGTTAGGACTGTGCGTTCACACCAAACGTGACGGGGCGACAAGATCCCATAGAAGGTGAACGTAGAGACTCATATTGGGTGAAATTTTCGCGAGAGAAAACCGGCGACAAGTTTTGATTTGTCGCGTCACACTTTCGCCGTGCACAGGCGAGCGCGTTCATGAGGATTTGCTTGAGTTGAAATATTTAAACTTTGACGCGAATTTCGCGTGATGCCAGCGAATGGATGACATGATCAGCTAGCTTGATGCTCAGCTAGCTTAATGCTAGCTTGATGTTCAGCTAGTTTGATGCTAGCGTGATGCTCAGCAAGCTTGATGCTAAGCTAGCTCGACGCTATATTGATGCTCTGCTAGCGAAATCAGCGTTCAACAGCATGTCACTGAGTGACATGTGTAACGTAACAGCCAATCAGCGTTCAACAGCATGGCCACTGAGTGACATGTGTAACGTAACAGCCAATCAGCGTTCAACCGTCAAAATCAGTGCAGTGCAGTCCGGGGTGAACTGCAGCATGGAGGAGAAAGTGTTCGTTGCCGTTTGCGACTCCCGGAGCTCTATATATAATAGTATATAATATAATATAATTGTATATATAATATCACGGCCAAAAGCTCTGTGCGCCTCCGGATGGCCGTAGCACGGGGAGCTCTCGTGGGGATTGGGCTTCTCGGGGTTTGTTTACCGGCGTTGCTATGGTTTCCGGTCTTGTGTGTTCCAACGGTTTATTAGGTAGGCCATCTAATAAATCTCAGCCAATAAATACTTTATTCACTGCCTCTTCCGTGGTCATTACAATATTATGAATAGACTGCGTCGGGTCCTCCGACGTCTCTCCCTCTTCCTCAAAAGGTAAAGAGAAGGCAATGGTGGTTATCTTGTTGTGGCGACAAATTAGACAAAACTTGCACAGCGACAGATTATGATTTGTGGCGCGACAAAACTTCGGCGACAACGCGAACGGGCGACAAATGTCGCGTTTGGTGTGAATGCACAGTTAGGGTTAAGGAGGTTACCCTCACGTCCATCAGAGAACCTTGAACGGATGGAGGAAGTTAGAGTTAAGGGGTTTACCCTCACGTCCAGTGGCTCCAGACGCTCAAACGGATGGAGGAAGTTAGAGTTAAGGGGTTTACCCTCACGTCCAGTGGCTCCAGACGCTCAAACGGATGGAGGAAGTTAGAGTTAAGGGGTTTACCCTCACGTCCAGTGGCTCCAGAAGCTTAAACGGATGGAGGAAGTTAGAGTTAAGGGGTAGTGAATGTGAATGTGAATGTTTACTCTCATCTCAATCTCATTGGCTCCTCCAATTGGCTGATGTCATTTTAGCAAAAAGTGAAAAAGAGTTTCCTCGACGCGCATGGTTGTTGTTAAAAAGCATATTTTTACAGTCGATTACCTTGCACAACTTGAGCCTCCCTCCAGTCAAGAACTCTGGCCCTCTTAAGTAGCACCAGAAGGGGTGTGGCTCAATTAACCTATGAGCTACAGCTGCAGACTATCACGGCCGGACAGGAACATGTGCATCTTTTAAAACATGGTTTAACCCAGTGTTGATGCCATTCACGTCTTCCCACATTAGCTCCTCCCATTGCATGCTCTCATTAGCTCCTCCCATTGCATGCTCTCATTAGCTCCTCCCATTGCATGCTCTCATTAGCTCCTCCCATTGCATGCTCTCATTAGCTCCTCCCATTGCATGCTCTCATTAGCTCCTCCCATTGTATGTCCTCACTGGCTCCTCCCATTGGGTGCTGCTATCAATGAGTCATGGGTGAGTCATGCTGAGTCATGCTGAAGTGCTTCCCTTGTCGTCCCCTCTGTCTCCCAGTCGGCCACAGAGACATTGAGGAAAGGTTATTCTGGATGTGTTGTCGCGGCCGTGACGGACATGCAGAGCAGCCCGTCAAGTACGACTTTGTCCCCTCTTGGATAAACAAACTTTACGACCGTGGTATTACATCATAGGACGGTGAGGGACGTCTCTCCCACAGAACGTCCTTCAAACGCTGCCTGCAAACAGACAGTGCAGTTTATAACCACGGCCTTCCTGCCCTCTGTGGCACCACGGCGCAGTGTGGTGTCGAGGGATGGAGTCTATCCGCTCTGCTGTGAAGGACCTCCCAAGCCCTCGTTAGCACCAACCGGCTCACATGCCCCCCACCCTGCCTGGCCCATCAGCCTGGCCCTGGAGCCGACTCATCCCTCCTTTACTACATTTATTATATCCTCCATTTTCTATGGTCTTTGCCTGACTGTGCCAGGTGCACACGTCCATGGGCTGTCTGCGCAGGGCCTGGCGGTCTGTTACCACGGCGACCAGCCCTGCTCTACACTGTCAACACGTTACGGCGCAGCACCGCCAATATCCTCCCAGCTCCAGCATTCGCTGCGGGGTCGAGAATGGGGCAACGCTCTTTGAAGAGGATAGACCACATTTAACCTGTGTGTGTGTGTGTGTGTGTGTGTGTGTGTGTGTGTGTGTGCACCAGGGGGCATCGGCGCTGTTCGATATGATCGAGTACTACGAGTCGGCCACGCACCTCAATATCTCCTTCAACAAACACATCGGCACACGGGGATGGCAGGCCGCCGCCCACATGATGAGGAAGGTGAGAGGTCACACGCACTCCCACCAAAGGTCAACGACCAGGTTCACCAGAGGAAGACTACAGAGCAGAGCCGGAGATGGTCTTCATCCTCGAGGTCACATCAGTATAGTGAGAGGTAGAGAACAAACTAGTTCTAGAGGAAGTAGCCGGTAGCGTAGGTGAGCAAGAGGGGGTTGGACGGGGAGACTCTTCCTCAGCTCTGAGCCAGTGCTGTAGCAGGTCACATGAGATGGCTTCAGGCCTTCACCACTCTGGACTAGAGCTTAGATCGGGCCCAGAAAACCAAGCCCGACCCGGCCCGAGCCGTGCACATTCTGTCTAGAGCCCGGCCCGACCCGACACATTAACTGTAATTATGAGCCCGAGCCCGATTTCAATCCGACATTTTTTTTAATACATGTGTAACTTTGTACACATTTGTTACTAGGCCTACTCTGCTAAATATATATGTAAGGGATAATGTATAGAACGCCGGTCATTATCGGGAAAATAAGCCCCGACAGGGCGAACAGTACGCCGACGCACAGCGAAGGTGACTTGTTTCGCCCTGAAGGGTTCTTATTTTCGATGATGACCGGCGACGTTCTATACATTATCCCGCTTATTACTAGGCTACTTGCCAAAACGAAAAAATAACTTCACATGGTGTGTCTTTTTACAATTTATTCGTTACCAGCATTCGTAGTGTTGATCAGCAGAGAAATAATTTGTCCACAAAGACAGTGTCGTCGCTTAGCAAAGGAAGACGCTGGGGTTTACAAGTGGACTACTATGAAGTGAACGGAGCGCTCCACGGCATTGAGAAGACCCGCGTAATAAAGGCCAATAATATTTCTGTTTATGGCAAAGATTTCTCCTCAGATTAGGCCAATAAACCAATGATAAAAAAATATTAATAATCGTTGATCAAAGGCGGGGTCGGGCTCGGGCAGAGAATCTAAACTCTACTCTGGACCCTGATGTCTGTGTCTACAGCCAGGGTCTAAGAGTGTTTGTTCTTACTGGTTGATGTCAGTAGGAACAGGGAGAAGCTCACTGGCTGAGCCAGGTAGCCGGTGTCTAAACCTGGAAGGTCTATGTGTCACACTAGCGTCTCTGTAGTCACCGTCCTGCCTGCTATCATCGTCTCAAATCGATCCCATTCAAATAACTAGGCCAGCCGAATCTCAAAAACATGGATCAAACCAAACATAGCTTGACCGCAATGTTGGCAGATCGACTTTAGCACCTTTTATGTAGAATACAGCTTTCAGACTTGAAGGAAAACATTTCCTTTTTATATAATTCAAGTTAAACTTTAAAAGAGGTGTATGCAGGTTTAATAGACGAATGGATGACACGATCAGCTAGCTTGATGCTCAGCTAGCTTAATGCTAGCTTGATGTTCAGCTAGTTTGATGCTAGCGTGATGCTCAGCAAGCTTGATGCTAAGCTAGCTCGACGCTATATTGATGCTCTGCTAGCTTGATGCTCTGCTAGCTTGATGCTCTGCTAGCTTGATGCTCTGCTAGCTTGATGCTCAGCTAGCTTGATGCGCAGCTAGTTTGATGCTCAGCTAGTTTGATGCACGAAGTTTAACTTGAATTATATAAAAAAGGAAATATTTTCCTTCAAGTCTGAAAGCTGTATTCTACATGAACGGTGCTAAAGTCGATCTGCCAATATTGCGGTGTTCAGGGAGGGGGTCAGCTGGGTAAACGGCTCTCCCTCAGGGGAGGGTAGATCTGCTCACTGGTCAGGCCGTCGTCCTGTGGCTCCTCATCGTCATCATCCTCCTCTTTCCTCTGGCGCCCCCTTCAGACCAGCTCCCTTCAGTACCTGGACGCCCGCAACAGCCCCCTGCTGGACCACTCGGCCCCCTTCGTGGCTCGGGCCCTGAGGATCAGCGGCAGCCTGGTGGTCCTCCACCTGGAGAACGCCGGCCTCTCCGGACGGCCCCTCATGCTGCTGGGTGAGGCCCGGGGTGGGGGGGGGACCTGGGACCGGGAGGGGGGGATATGGGAGGGGGGGGGGGGGGGGGGTGGGGGGAGACCTGAGCCTGGGAGGGGGGGGATACGGGAGGGGGGGGGGGAGAGACCTGAGCCTGGGAGGGGGGGGACCTGAGCCTGGGAGGGGGCGGAGACGGAGAGGGACCTGAGACCGGGGGGGGGGGGGGGGGGGGGACCTGAGAGACAAGTTAGGGGGGAAAGGGGGCAGATGTCCCTGGAGGTGGAGGGTCCGTCGTTTAACCGTCTTGCTCTGGTCCAGCCACGGCGCTGAAGATGAACATGAACCTGCGGGAGCTGTACCTGGCGGACAACAAGCTAAACGGCCTGCAGGACTCTGCGCAGCTGGGGAACCTGCTGAAGTTCAACTACAACATCCAGATCCTGGACCTGCGCAACAACCACATCCTGGACACGGGTGAGTGTCTCGGAGGGGACCCCCTCCCCGCGGGGGGGAGACGGCGTGTTCCCCCGGCGCTGGCTCATGTGTCTCCCCCCTCCCCCAACAGGGCTGGCCTATGTCTGTGAGGGCTTGAAGGAGCAGAGGAAGGGCCTGGTCACCCTGGTGCTGTGGAACAACCAGCTCACGCACAACGGCATGGGCTACCTGGCAGCCGCTCTGGTATGTGACGGTGGACACCCCCGGTCTGAGTGGCACTCCCAGTCTGAATGACATTCCCGGTCTGAGTGAAAACATGGCGTCTGTGACGCAAGTTCACGCGTCAAAGACGCCATGTCCCCTGGACGCGGTCTCACTGGTCAGGACGTCCCCAACATGAGGTTCTAAGTTCCATTGACCCCCTTTATCTTTGGGTTCTTCTTCTGCCCCCCAGCCGTGCACCCAGAGCCTGGAGACACTCAACCTGGGCCACAACTCCATCGGGAACGAGGGCGTCCACCGGCTGAAGGACGGCCTGATCTCCAACCGCTCGGTGCTGCGTCTGGGCCTGGCCTCCACCAAGCTCTCCTGTGAAGGTAGCTCCCGCCCCGCTCTCCATACCCCTACCCATAGTTAGTGTAGAGGGGGCAGCGTGTGGCTCAGGACGTAGAGGGGCTCGGCTGGTAACCGCTGGGTGAATGGTTCGATCCCCGGCCCCTCCTAGCTGGGTGTCCCTGAGCAAGACGGATGGGATTGATGGCAGCAGATGTGTTAGGGTTAGGGTTAACCATAACCCTAACACATGTATTCACTAACATGACATTGTTTTTTATTTAACCATAGCCAACAAACGTCATAAATCAATATTAAGGTACAACTTATATGTGTTATACAGTATTAGTGATTAATCGATTAAGAAAAATGAAGCCGTCTCACCTCAGGAAGTAAATAAAACTGTGAAAAGTGTGATATTTTGTAAGATTAACATACATTTTGACAGCACTAGTGTGTTTATACACCTATAAATACAATAGAGGTAATAGACTTAAATGTATATGCAGAATATAACTAAACATTGGTAGTAGTGATGCTAGTAGTGATGCATTATTGTCACACACGCTAACAAACTTACACACACACACTTTCTCGTGCGTGCCCACATGCTCGCCCTCACTTTCCCTATTCCTTACCCGCTCCTCCCTCCCTCCCTCCCCCAGGCGCGGTGGCGGTGGCTGAGTTCATCGCTGAGAGCTCCCGGCTTCTGCGTCTGGACCTGCGGGAGAACGAAGTGAAGACGGGCGGCCTAATGGCTCTGTCCCTCGCCTTGAAGGTCAACACCTCCCTGCTCAGGCTAGACCTGGACCGCGAGCCCAAGAAGGAGACGGTAAGACTCAGCCCTAACCCTAACCCAAGAAGGAGACGGTAAGGCTCAGCCTTAACCTTAACCCAAGAAGAAGACGGTAAAGCTCAGCCCTAACCCTAACCCCTAACCCTAGAAGGAGACGGTAAGGCTTAGCCCTAACCCTAACCCATGAAGAAGACAGTAAGGCTCAGCCCTAACCCTAGAAGGAGATGGTAAGGCTCAGCCCTAACCCTAACCCAAGAAGGAGACGGTAAGGCTCAGCCCTAACCCTAACCCAAGAAGGAGACGGTAAGGCTCAGCCCTAACCCTAACCCAAGGGGGGGGGGTTAGCGGTCTGACCCCGGGGGTTAGCGGTCTGACCCCGGGAGTTAGCGGTCCGACCCCGGGAGGGGGCGGTGGGGTTAGTGGTCTGACCCCGGGAGGGGGCGGTGGGGTTAGTGGTCTGACCCCGATGGGTGGTGGTTTGACCCCGGGAGGGGGGGGGGGGTTAGTGGTCCGACCCCGGGAGGGGGGGGGGGGGGGTTAGTGGTGGTGGTGGTCTGTCCCCGGGGCTAACGGCTGTGGACCTGCTCTCTCTCCAGGTGAAGAGCTTCATCGAGACGCAGCGCGCCCTGCTGGCCGAGATCCAGAACGGCTGCAAGAGGAACTTCATCCTGGCCAAGGAGAAAGAGGAGACAGACCAGAAGATGAGGCAGTCTGCCTCCATGGCGGAGATCGCCACCGAGGACGGCCCCCCCACAGGGGAGGAGCCCGCGGGGCTTCAGAACCAGGGGGACGGTGAGGTCGGAGACAGCCAATCAGAGAAGAGCAGCCTCCTGTCAGAGACGAGCGCTGGCCAATTGGAGTCTAACATCGGTCCGGCAGAGACCGGCCCCGAGACGGAAGCCCCGCCTCTATGCGAGGAGTCGGACTCAGACACAGAGGAGGAGGAAGAGGAGGAGGTCGAGGCCGAGTCCTCCTCCGGCCCCATCGAGACCAGCCCCCGGACTCAGGCACCGCCCCCCCGCGGCGCCTCCCGCGCCCCGCCACCCTCGCCGGCCGTCCCCATCGCCGGGAGGAGCGTCCTGTCGGCCGTCACGGTGACGGAGTCCCCCCTGCACCGCGGGCCGCCCCCCTCCCCCGGCCGCCTCATCGCGGTCTCCAGCCCCGGGAAGGGCCACAAGGTCTTCATGGTGACCCGGGTGGAGAGCCCCCCCGACCAGCAGCAGGCCACGGCAGGCCACCAGAACAACGGCAGCCGGTCCGGGTTCCCCGCCCCGGGACGAGGCCCTGGCCCGGACCCGCCGTCTGCCGAGTCCGGCCCCGCCACAGAAGACCCCCGCAGCGAATCACAATCCACGGGACTCACGGACCAGAACCCGCCCGTTGCCGTGGCGGCAGCGGACCCTGTGGCCCCCCCCACCCCTCCACTGATGCTCCCCGAGGGGCCTGAGGGGTTACCAAAGCCCCGGGTCCTTGCGGAGGAACGGAACCAGCAGCTCACACCGGACCTGTCTGCGGGGGCCTGCACTGTAGACCCTGAGGGCCCCCTAGCCAACCAGACTTCCTGCTTCCCCAGCACCCAGGCAGACCCAGGGGTGCCCCCCCAAACCCCCAGTGGACCCCTGACCCCCAGTGGACCCCAGACCCCCAGTGGACCCCAGACCCCCAGCGGACCCCTGACCCCCAGCGGACCCCTGAACCCCCCAGACCCCCCATGGACCCCAGACCCCCAGCGGACCCCTGACCCCCCAGACCCCCCGTGGACCCCAGACCCCCAGCGGACCCCAGACCCCGTGGTCCGGCCCCCCAGAGCCAGCGGCCCCAGCAGCAGCGTGGGAGAGCAGCAAGGAAGGAGAGGAAGTACAGGGGGCCGCCGCCGAGCAGCAGCAGGCATTAGGGGGTGTGGGGACCCCCCAGGCAGGCATGCAGGAAGTGCCTGAGACTCTGAAGGAGGCGCAGTCGCCCAGCCCCTCACCAGGGGAAAGCCCGCCCCCGCCCGCCTGGGAGGACCATCCTCTGAGCTCACTCCAGCTGGACCTCACCCCCCAGGGGAGGGTTGCAGACCAGGGGGGGCAGGGTGCGGGGCCAGCAGCCCTGCCCAACGGGCTTAGGGCGGAGTTCGCCCTGCTGGAGGCTGAGGGCCCCAAGGCAGCCAGTTCTCTGCTGGAGGCTGAGGGCCCCAAGGCAGCCGGCAGTCTGCTGGAGCACGGTGAGGCCAAAGGTTCACGTTCTGATGGAGCTCCTCCACTACTACCCACGACTTTAGGTCAAACGTTCTCTAAGACTATTGAACCAAAGGGATCAGAGACACGAGTCTGAACCGACGTTATTTTGAACCGACGTTAGGCTGAACCGACGTTAGTCTGAACCGACGTTAGTCTGAACCGACGTTAGTCTGAACCGACGTTAGTCTGAACCAAAGTTAGTCTGAACCGACGTTAGTCTGAACCGACGTTAGTCTGAACCGAAGTTAGTCTGAACCGGTTAGTCTGAAACGAAGTTAGTCTGAACCGACGTTAGTCTGAACCGAAGTTAGTCTGAACCGGTTAGTCTGAACCGACGTTAGTCTGAACCGATGTTTGTTTGTTCATCAGAGTCGACACCAGGTGACTTAGATGCTACACAATTAAGTACTATGAATAAATATCGTATAGGTCTAGGTGAACCCTGAACAGGTGAGTTTTGAGTCTTTTGCGGAAGTTGGTGAGCGACTCTGCAGTCCTGACATCGGCAGAGATCTCGTTCCACCACTGCGGCTGCCAAAACAGAAGAGTTGGGACTTTGATGATGGACCTTTGCTTGCTGTTAGCAATGGCGGTACCCGACTGAGGTGGCTTGAGTGAAGCGCCCGAGCTGCGGTGTGTGGTTTGACCAACGCTTGGAGGTAGGCAGGGGCAGTTCCATTGACCACCTTGTATGCCAGTACCATCATCTTGAATCTGTGAGTTACTACAGGAAGCCAGTGAAGTTCCTGGAAAAGGGGGGGGGTCACATGGGAGGACTTAGGTAGGTTAAACATGAGGCGCGCTGCAGCGTTCTGGATACGCTGCAAAGGTTTAATCGTGGAGGCAGGGTGTACAGCCAGGAGCGAGTCGCAGTAGTCGAGGCAGGAGATGATGAGCGCTTCGACCAGGAGCTGAGCTGCTTTCCTCGTGAGGAAGGGCCGGCAGCGGTTAAAATTAACTTTTATTCAACACCGTCCCGAAAAACATTTTTAACTGTCCCAAATCGTCCGGAATTTTTCCCATAAATCTTTTTTACATTTTGAGTTGTTACTTACTGAATATATATATATAGAAACGCAATGCATTATGTTGATTAAATGATATATTTATGTCCAGATGACAAGCAACACCCTCAGTCGCAGAACTGTGGTCTACGTGACCACAGTTTTGCGACCGTGGTTGCAGAGCAGCAGGCTCTGGAGGGGGCTTATTTTCGAGGCTCTGAAGGGGCTTATTTTTGATCATGACCGGCGTTGTTCTCTACATTATCCCGCTAATTACACGGCTACTTCACATGGTGTGTCTTTTTACAATTTATTTGATAACAGCATTCGTAGTGTTGATCGTCAGAGAAATAGTCTGCCAACGACGTTGACGTCGCTTAGCAACCGATGACGCTGGGGTTGACAAGCTTGCTGCTCGAGCAGCGCGAGACTGCCTATATGCCATCTTATGCACGCCTTTTTCGTAGCCGAGGTAAATTGCCTGCTTGAGCTAGAACCCCAATTTACCCTCCCGGACCCGACACACATTGGCGGTTTATTGGGTTTCATTCTGATGTAAATGCGACGGCTCCGCGGTTCTAGGGGGGGCTTGGGTAGAGGTCTTGCGCTGTCTCCAAAGAGACAACGCAGCATATCATCATGAGCAGTTCTAACTGAAAAGAAAGGAATCCGCGAGCTGCTGATCATGTAAGAGAAGGTGATGCAGTCGCATTAAACAAAGACGTTGAAAGATGGTGCGATCTACAAGAGAGACCAGACAGAGGAACTGTCCTTACGAGGCTTTTTTCGGGATAAAAAACAAGTGGTCAGCAAAGAAATAATAATATGGGTCGTTTTTTGTACTTGCAAATAGGCCTAGTTAATCTTGTAGCCTACACACAGACGTGAACTCATTCTTGTCTGCGGATGTCTTCATTAATAACAATTTCGGGAGCAGTGTTTCCCATACATAGAACCAGGTGTGGCACAGCGCCACAGAATCAACACAGAGCACCACAAATTGATTCTGCTTTTCCTTTTTTTTTAAGCGATTTAGAAATAAAAATATCGTTCCGTTCATTCATCTCCGCGTAGCACTTTCTCCCTGTCATTCTTGTTCACACACGCACACAGAGACAAGCGCGCACACATGCCATGGGGCGCGGGTACACTACCACTTATCTGATAAACCTGCGTATCATACATGCTCACGCACTGACAGCGGATTCACCCGCTCCTCTCAATGCGCCTACAAAGGCAAACCCGAAGCAGCGAGATATGCAAGGGATAATGTAGTATAGAACGCCGGTCATTATCGGGGAAATAAGCCCCGACAGGGCGAACTTGCTTCGTCCTGAAGGGGCTTATTTTCGATCATGACCGTCGTTGTTCTCTACATTATCTTGCTAATTACACGGCTACTTCACATGGTGTGTCTTTTTACAATGTATTTGATAGCAGCATTCATAGTGTTGATCGGCAGAGAATAGTCCGCCAAAGACGTTGACGTCGCTTAGCAACCGATGACGCTGGGGTTGACAAGTTACTGGTACTTGCGGATACCAAAGACGTCATGAGAGGCGAAAAATCCGTTGTTTTCCTTGACAGCGTTCAATTATACTCATGATTATACTTAGCAACGATGAATTATCAAATAAATTCACCTCCAGAAGTTGTGAAGGGCCCATGCAAGTGAACGGAGCGTTTCATGGCATTGAGAAGACCCATGTAATAATTGTGATTAATGTGAAATGCGATTATAGTTTATATATATTACGGTGTTAGACCCCCAGGCCGTTCTGCCCGCGATTTTAATTCGCTCTGCAGCAGAGGCTGGAGATCGGGAGAGCGGTCTAGACTCCGTGCGCAGCCCCACCTTCACCTGTGAACCAAGAAAGCCTGCGCCATGACGAACGGGGGATTTTACCCCCTCTGTCTCACTGAACAACACAAACGTGAGCGCGCCAGCCAATTGAACGAAGCTCAGTCCTTTTTCCATTAAATAAGTATTTTCCACCGACTGCGAACACGTTCTGGTTCGCAGAAAGTGTTGAAAACTTAGAACGAAAAATTAAGTCAGTGCCCACAAAATTCTCTTCGTCCCGAGGTCGACCCGAGAGAGAATAAAAATCCTCCCGATGACAATTAATTACGTCCCCGGGACGACAGGACGTCATTCATTTTAATCCCTGAGGGCCGGATCTTGCGGATGTTGTAAAGTGCAAATCTGCAGGATCGGGCCACTGCGGTGATGTTTGCGGTGCAGCATAACTGATTGTCCAGTACCACACCGAGGTTCCTGGCAGTTGGAGAAGGATATACAGTAATGTTCTCGACAGTGACCAGTAAGTCCATGTGTGGGCAATCTTTCCCTGGCATTAGGAGTAGCTCAGACTTGTGGAAGTTAAGCCTCAGGTGATTGACAGTCATCCAAGTGCTGATGTCTGCCAGACATTCCGCTTTCCGTGTTGCAATCAGGGTCAGAGTAAGGGAAAGATGAATACCTGAGTGTCGTCAGCGTAGCAGTGATAGGAAAAACTGTGATGTGATAACAGAGCGGGAGATCTGGTTTAGAGGGAGAACAGAAGCGGTCCCAGTACAGAGCCTTGAGGGGTACCAGTGTCAAGAGTGCAGGGTTATGACAAGGAGACATTCCATGTTAACTGAGGCGATTCTTCAGGTAGGATGTGAACCGGGATAGGGCAGATTCAGCAATGCCAAGTTCGGCGAGAATTGCAGGAGGATCTGGTGGTTCACGATGGCAAATGCCGCTGACAGTTTGAGGAGAATGAGGACAGATGAGAGGGATGAGGCTCTGGCTTTGGTATCTACCCTCCTCCCTCTGGGGGAGGTAAGAGAACATGGAAAATAGTTGCCTGGGATTGGAGGAGGAGGAGTTGATTTTGGTCTGGGATAGGGATTGCGAAAATGTAAAATTTCCTTGACCGACCACCGAGCCTCATTACCCGGTTGAAACCGGTTAACCGATAAAATTAAAATGGGCTATTTCAAATGACGGCGATTTCGAGCCACACCAGCCGCCTGCTATTTCGTAACTGCTCATCTCCCTCCCGCTCTGCCTCCGACCCACACACACTCTCCATGTAAGAGGCAGTGGCTCTAACTGCGGCACGACCTGTTTGAATTGAAACACTAGGCATGCTTACTGCAAGTTGACCGTGTGTAGAGAGCGGGCTCGAACGCCCACAATGGTCTGAGATGGCGCGGACCTGGTTGAGACCCTGCCCGGGATTCACCAGGGGTCAATCAGAAGAGGGCAGCGTTAGGAGCTTAGCCTGCTGCTGGTCGGGGGGTCTCTCCACTCGGGTCACCATGAAGACCTTGTGGACCCTCCCGGGGCTGGAGACCACGATGAGGCGGCCGGGGGAGGGGGCTTGCCACAGCTAACTTAAGAAAATGACAGTTCCGAACAGACACCGTTTGTTTAGCTTGGAGGAGACGGAAAAATTGAGTGTGAGGGATAATTATTTTCAGATCATATTCTCCGCCGCTTGCATGCGGGAACAATTAAGATTTGAGGAGAAATTAAACGGTGGGCTAGAGACACGGTGTCCGTCAAACTTCCAATAAGTCACCTCATCTGATCATCTTTTAGTGTGACGTGAAACCAACACACACTCCACAGTCCAGTCCCTAACCCTAACCCAATTTTTTTTGGATTGGTTAACGTTGATACGGTCAACCATTGGCCAAACGGTCATCGGTTAACATCCCTAGTCTGGAAGAAGGCAGATTTGGCTGTTGTCACAGTGGAGGTGAAATCTGAGAGAAGGTGAAGATAGTGAGATGGATCATTGGGACACTCTGATCACTTCCATTCCCTCTCAGCTGCCCCGCAACTCTGCTCTATAAGTCTGCAGATATTCGGGCAGCCAAGAAGGGGGGGGTGAGGATCGCGCATGTCTGGAGTGGAAGGGACAAAGGGAGTCCAAGAAGGAGGAGAGGGAGGAGAGAATAGTGTTGGAGGCTTTCTCGTGGATACTTGAGAGAATCATTCGACAGAAGGTAGTGAAGACAGGAGAGTTGGGGCAAACATAGAAGGAGGGATTGCAGGTTACGGCGGGTGGTGACAATGTGAGGAATACAGAGGTGGGAGGGGAAGGACTTCAAGGGGAGAGAAAAAGCAACAAAGTGATGGTCAGCCACAGGGAGACAGAGAGAGTGAGGTACCGCAGGACCTTGTCAATATCAGGTCAAGTTGGTTCCTGGCCCTGTGTGTGGGAGAAGGGGAGAGTGTTAAGTCAAAGGTGGCGAAAAAAATTCTTTATTGAAGTGCAACTTCTCTGGCAGGATGTTGAAGTCGCCAAGGAGAACGAGCATCCATCTCATCGTATAAGTCGTGGAAGGGACCTGGAGGATGGTAGATTACCACAATGTAGAGCTTTATGGGAAGGGTGACAATAACAGAATGGAGGTCAAATGCAGATCTGTTCCAGTGGAAGGACCACTTAGGAACACTCACGAGATAATAATAATGGATTGAATTTATATAGCGCTTTTCTAGACACTCAAAGGCGCTTCACAGTGAAGGGGGGACCTCACTCACCACCACCAGTGTGCAGCACCCACTGGGGTGATGCACGGCAGCCAAACAGCGCCAGAACGCTCGCCACACACCAGCTTGAGGTGGAGAGTGAGGGAATTAATGAGTCAGACAATTTTACAGGAGGATGATAAGGGGGCCAGATTGAATGAGCCTGGTTGGGCCAGGACACTGGGGAAACCCCTTCTCTTTGTGAGGAGTGCCCTGCGATCTTTTATGACCTCAGTGAGTTAGGACCTTGGTTTTATGTCTCCTCCGAAGGATGGAAAGTGAGCGATGAGGATTCCAGTCCCCCCCTCCTCGCCCCGATGATCTTGGGAGGTGTGAGGACGAGTAGGAGAGGGCAGCAAGAGTGGCAGAGTTCTCTGGAGTGATCCAAGTCTAAGTCCAAATCGGTAAGGCCTAGGAATTGGAGAGTCATGAGGGAGGCCATAGGCCGATATGGAGTCTGCCTTTTGACTGCTGACTGGCAGTTCCAGAGTCCTCCCATCACTTTGAGGTCAGTGTAGGTCAAGGGCGGTGGTTGCGCCGAGAAGGGGATCTCGGGTGGCATGTACTCTGGACGGGTATCCTGAAGATGATTGAAATGCGACACATAGCTACAATAGGGGTGGCTTCCTTGGTCTTCCTCGAGGGACTCCCGCAGAGATACTCCCTTAGTCTTTGTTTCCCAGGTCTTAGTTTTGAGGGTCCTGACGCTGCCTATTTAGCAATATAAATGTGGCATTAGTGGTGCTTTAAGGCCTTGAGTCTGAGGACAGACAGTAAAGGGATGTTGTGTTCTGTTCTGTTGTTGGCAGTGAGGGTGAGGACAAACAGTAAAGGGATGTTGTGTTGTGTTGTGTTGTAATGTCGTGTTGTGTTGTTGGCAGTGAGGGTGAGGACAGACCGTAAAGGGATGTTGTGTTGTGATGTTGTGTTGTGTTGTTGACAGTAGAGCTGAGCTGCGGGCTGGACGTGGAGACCCTGCTGCTGGACGCCAGCCTGGAGACGGAGCGAAGAGACGCTCCCTGAAAACCCCAGGTAACCCTAACCCTAAACAGGTTACCCTAACCCAGGTAACCCTAACCCAGGTAACCCTAACCCTATCCCTGGTACCACCGAGCTCCGGGCGCTCTGACATTAAGATAGCACCTAGCATCGTGTAGCGCCTTATCCTAGCTGCCTCTGTTGTCTACGGGGAATGGGTTAACCTAGTGATGGTTAGTGCTCGGCACTTGGTTCTATGAACATCCTTACTGTAGTGACAGCGATATATGGTTATCAGATCTATCAGATCTATTCTAGATGGGGGTTAACCCTTCCTATTATCAAACTAGAGTTAATCCCCCATCCCTGTGTCTCCCCTTTGGTCCTCTGCAGGCTGCGTCGTGGGACCCTCGGTCTGCCTCTCCTCAGATGGTCGCCTCTCTCTGCCAGACCCTCCGCCGGCTGGAACACCTTACATAAAGATATACCAACATGTTAAATAGACCAAAAAGATAGAGCATCTGAGACAGAAAGACTTTAGAAAACAACTCCACCATCACCACGCTTTGGCACTAAGCATCAGAGCTCCACCTGCACCACACTACACCCTCCACTGAGCCCCAGGAAGAGGTGCTACAGTCGGGCGCTCTGCTCCATCGACGCCCCAGACCCCCATACCACAAGAGGGGGGCTGATGACACTAACCAAAGACTACAGAATACAGGCCCCCTCCCCCACGCAACAGGTGTGGTATGGTGTTTACCCCACCCTGTCAGGAGTCAGCCCACCCTGACTGGGGCTCCCAGGAGCCAGGTGTCTTCCTCGCTGAGTTCCTCAGCCTGGGGTTCTCCAAGTTCACAGATCTGTTAGGCCCCCGAGGGAAAATTTGTTGAGAAAGTAGTTGAAAGTGTCCCTCTTGTGTTTGCTGTGTCCCTGACCCCCGATCCCTCTCACAACACTACTGTCCTCAGAGTCATTCTAATGAGTCGTGCTGTTAATGGAAGTCAAACTGTACCGCCTTCAAATCTGCTGACCAAATCCAATCGCAGACACTTTAATGTGGTCTCGCTTCACAGATGCCCCCCCCCCCCCCCCCCCCCACCTGCTCACGGCTGCGGGGGACACATAAGGCGTCTTGATACGAGTAGATTGTCCCCTGTTCCTTCCTTCCTGGCCTTCTTTATTCCGTCTTCCACTAGTAGCCCCCCCCCCCCCCCCCCCCCCCGTGATCCATGTTGCCTTCACTTCATTCTTAGTTTGAATTTTATCCTGGCTTTTGTTTTGCTGCTTTGAGAAATCGATTGTTTTTGTATTTATTTTATAGATCTATGAGCCTCTCTGTGTGGATTATTCCCCTCCCTTCCCTTTTGTGTTTAATGTTATTTCTTTATAAAGGGTTTTTGCTTTAAGCGACTTGCCCCGTTGGTGTAAATGTCCTGTTGGATTAGGTGTTTGTTTCTCTTGATTGAGAAAAGGGGCTTGGTAATAAAGATATCTTCGGGTGAAGGGTTTAAGTCAATGTTGGAATGAATGAACGCAAATGCAGGAGAATGCAGTTAAGACAACAAGCACGAAGAGCGTTGTGTTCAGGAGGGGCAGCACTTGCAGGCTCACACCAGACCAATGCTCACACCCGACCACTCACACCCCGCTCACACCCCCGCTCACACCCGACCACCTCTCACACCCCGCTCACACCCGACCACCGCTCACAACCCCGCTCACACCTGACCACCCCTCACACCACACCCCTGCTCACACCTGACCACCCCTCACACCACACCCCTGCTCACACCCCGCTCACAACCCCGCTCACACCTGGCCACCACCCCTCACACCTGACCTCACCCCTCACACCACACCCCTGCCTCACACCCCCGCTCACAAACCCCGCTCACACCACCCCTGACCACAGGCTCACCCTGACCCCGCTCACACCCCGACCACCGCTCATACCCCCGCTCACACCCGACCATCCTGCTCAATACCCCCGCTCACACCGCGACCACCGCTCACAGCTCACCCCCGCTCACACCCGACCACCGCTCATACCCCCGCTCACACCCGACCACCGCTCATACCCCCGCTCACACCTGACCACCCCTCACACCACACCCCTGCTCACACCCCGACCACCCCGCTCACACCACACCCCTGCTCACTGCCCGCTCAACCCCCGCTCACACCCGACCACCGCTCATACCCCCGCTCACACCCGACCACCGCTCATACCCCCGCTCACACCCGACCACCGCTCACATCCCTGCTCACACCCGACCACCGCTCACATCCCTGCTCACACCCGACCACCGCTCACATCCCTGCTCACACCCGACCACCGCTCACATCCCACCCCCGCTCACACCACGGCTCACACCCCACCCCCGCTCAGTTCAAACGGGTCTGAGATGGGCCGGCGGAGGAGGGGTCTGCTGTAGACAGTCATCACTTCAGAGCAGAATCTGTGTGACATGTTAAAGGTTGTGTGTGTGAGGCAGCCTTTGTGGGGAAGCTCAGGCTATACTGCTCCCGTCTCAAACCACGGCGTTGGAGCTCCAATCAGTCCCTTATTCCCTTTGTTTGAACCCAGCAATCGGGATGAAAAGTTGAAAAGGAATGTGATTGGTTTCCCCCCCCCTGTCTCCGGGTGTGAGTCTGGGACAACGTGCTGTGCTGCCCAGTCTGTTTGTAATGCTTTAATTTTTAAATATTTTTAATAATTTGTTAACTTAATCAAAATGTGCTGGTAATCACAAAGAAATGTAAAGGCAATTTTTTCCTCAAATAAATGCATGTAATGATGGATGATGCGTCTGAATGTTTGGACTTACTTCTGCGTTCTCATGTGAGTGTGATGAAGAATGGTTGCCTGGTTAGATTAAAGTTTCTAAGAAGAGAAAATAAGATCACACCACAGAGAAAACTAGGAAAATATGTTATTTAATTGTATGCATAATGAGATTGCTCGTTTTTAACCAAGAGTGGAATATGAAATGATATGAAGAACTAAGAACACCAAATGGAGGATGAGCTTGGTAAGAAACACGTGGGAGCCTTAGAAGTTATATATATATATATATATATATATATATATGTATATGTATATATATATATATATATATATGTATATATATATATATATATATATATATATATATGTGATATATATATATATATATATATGTATATATATATATGTATATATATATATATATATGTATATATATATATATATATGTATATATATATATATATATATATGTATATATATATGTATATATGTATATATATATTATATATATATGTATATATATATATATGTGTGTATGTATCCCTCCCCCAACATCATTCTATTAAATTAAAGCACATTATGTAACTGTTTCATTCTAAGGGTTAGGTCAGGGTTCACTAAATCTGGTTCTTCAGAGAGCTGGCCCCTGGTTTGTCAGGGAGTTCGCCTCTAAAGGTGAAATACACGACTGAACAAAAAGGTTCACGTTCCACGGCATGGCTGATTGAGCATTGGGTCCTTTCCCAGGGTGGGAGCTCTGCCCCCCATGCTACTGTAAGTCTCCTGTGAAGGAATTCCACACCTCCCTAATCCTCTCCCTCCCCTCCCTCAGATGAGAGGGGGGTAGAGGGGCCTCCAGAGATCTGATGGTTCTGATCAAACCTCAGCCGTACAGACAGAACCAAACAATGTTGATTCATGATTGTCTTTATTTGTCTGTACATTTACAATGTTCCCCTGTTCTTCAGTCGTTAGGATATGAGTGACAGATGAAACCAGCCAAACGGTGATCAGCCAGGAGTCCTAATGGACCACTAGCATCAAAAAGTCTGTCTTACATTGCGTTCTCTGGCAGAGCCGAGCCAATCAGAGCGTTATTCTCGTGGGTCAGGTGTGATCTCGATTGGATAAAACAATTTTTTTTTTTTTTTTTTTTCGAAATCTGCAATGTTTTTACTGAAGTCATGAAGTTGTTTGGTTTGGAGATGTGATGTTTGTTGTGTTAAAGCCCTCAGACAGAAGCACATGCCCAGGAAGAGCAACACCTGATGAATACAATATCTCCCCAAGGGGATGGTTTGCCTGATCAATGAGCACTATTAGATATTAGAACCAGCTTAAAAGTCAGCATCATTCGGTCCTGCATCGCCCCTCCTCCTGTTTTGTGAGCCTGTTTGTGTGTTCATTCTTGTGTACATTTGTCCCATGGCTTGTCAACTGAAGATGGTTAGTTCTATTAAATGATGGTCTTTCTGTTGACTACAATAAAAAAGGATCTGAAAATACCCTCTCCATACTAATCTGTGTTCTGTTCTGTATGGTTTAAGATACAGCCTACTTCCATTCTATTGTCTCAAAATCAATAGATAGTGTGTTTTTATTTGATGAAGTCGTTCAGGTCAAGTTCGGGTCAAGAATCACACCCCAGATCCCTCTTGCTTTAATGTGTGGTACGCAGACCGCAGGTTTGATACCCCCTCTCCGATCTCAGTAGGAAGCCCACAGAGTCAGGGGGTCATGCTGCCCTTCACTCTTGAGCACACAACACTTCCCTCCTCACGAGGAGCGTTGGGCCCTCACTTCCTTCTCACGAGGAGGAAGTGAGGAAATGAGGAGTGTTGGTTCCCTCACTTCCTTCTCACGAGGAGGAAGTGAGGAAATGAGGGCCTCAATTCCAGTTCAACAGGGGGATGATTGGATGGAATCAGAGTAAGAATGGAAGAATTTTGCGTCCGTCCTTAAAGTGGTAGTACTGATGTGAAATAAGTTGTTGCAATGAATTCATGTGGCCTTGAATACCTTTTTAGAAGCAGTTGTACTTAAGGTACACAATGCACCCCCACTTTTTGGAGTAGAACACTGAAGTAGAGACAAGTTTAAATAAAACATTAACTTTATTTTAGCTTTTTATTCTTTGAGGAAAATTTGGAAGCAGCAGTTTGGGCCAATTCAATTGGCAAATAGAAGCAGCAGAAATCAGAAAATATTTGTGTGTGTGTGTGTGTGTGTGTGTGTGTGTGTGTGTGTGTGTGTGTGTGTGTGTGTGTGTGTGTGTGTGTGTGTGTGTGTGTGTGTGTGTGTGTGTGTGTGTGTGTGTGTGTGCTGCTCGGGTGCATGCAAATCTATCGCCCTTTTATTCAACTGTGTCCTTGTGTATGTATTCATTGGGTTTGTTTTTGTGTGTGTGCGTGCAAGCATATATGTGTGTGTGTGTGTGCGTGTGACTGTGTGCGTGCGTGTGTCTGTGTTTGCGACTGTACGCACCGTCCACTGTGTGTGTTTGTTCGAGTGTGTGCATGTGTGCGTGTGTGTGTGCGTGCGTTTGTGCATGTGTGTGTGTGTTTGTGTGTGTGTGTCCAGCCATGTGGCTTTTTGGGTAAAGCTTTGCCTCAGGAATTTGCAAGCATGTTGATTTATAAAATTCCGTAGCGTCAATTCCTGTCAGGTCCAGTCCAGTGGACCCCAGTCCTCACCTTACAGGAGACAACGGCTGCAGCAAAGGGCTGATGGAAAATCCATATGTTGTTTCCTTTTAGTCATCTAAGGCTGTTTCCTATTCCTTGTATGTCTGCCTTTCCTCAGTGTCGTCCAAATGTTAACCTTTGTGCTTGGGTCAGCCACCCTACCCTCCTCAGAGTCATCTAAAGGTTAACCTTTTGGCTTGGGTAAACCGGTCACCAGGGACAGAGCATCCCCTTATGCACTCTGTGTCTTAGGTAGACATTACTGAATTGATTATTGAAATCTGCAATGTGGGGAGGCTGCAAAACTGTTTAAACTGCTCTGTCTACCATGTCCTGGCCTCACTCTGCTAGAGAGGAGTCTAATGAGTGTTTGCACTAAAATAGGTTAATTGTACAACTATATTAGTGCTTTTTTGCCTTTAGAAATGTCTTGTGTTCTAGACGCAATATCTCTTAAGGAAATTACCCTGACAATTCGGGGGATTAACCTGATTAACCTAACCTGAAAAATCTACAAAATATGACCTGGTCCGAAGTCTGAGGACTAGGTCCCAGAGCCACCAGGTGAAGGCTTATTGGGGTGAGAAGAGGGCGCTTGTGGGGAATATATTTCCTTTTTACACAGGACAGATAAGATCACAATACACAATATCCCTTTTGGTAGTGCATATGTTACGGAAAAATGGAACAAGGTAGGTAATTATAGGTAAAATACTACTACAATCACAGTATTTTAGCTACAAAAATGTTGTGGTAATAGTAAGGAATAAGTTAGGTACTTATCTGGCTAAAATTAGGTAATGTGGTGGTAATGGTAATAGTAGAACAAGTTTGATACTTTAATAGCTAAAATACTGTTTGGGTAGGTAACTTGAAAAAGATAAATAGATAACGTGACAAATTAGCAACACAAAGTAGTAAGAGAATTATAAAATAATAATTCATAGTGTGTACGGATCTAAATGGGAATTACATCGGAAAAATATAAATAACAGGTCCTGCAAAGCTAATGGAGAAACATGGTGAAAAGGCTCTGGAGGGTTTAAAATATTGGCGTAAACTGGGCTATTCTGAAATGGGGATTTTTAGTTAAAACGGTTAAAGAAGTTAGAGGTCGTTGGAGTCAGAAAAGTGAAAGAAAAGAGTTAAAACATGTTGGCATGCATTTCAATGGTGTGAAAGAGAGGGCCAGGATAGAAAAAAAGTGCTCTATGGACGGAGAGCGTAGAGAGTAGGGAATCTTAATCTCATTGTCAACCAAGATGTCCACCTCCACCTCCACTGTATGACAATGCCCAGGCCGCCGCTCCATCAGCCAACCTCTATCCTGACCTCACAGCAGACGAGGGAGCCCAACGTGGGTTACTACTCATAGCAAGCTAGCCAGCTGGCGGCCGAAACGACTAAGAAGGAACCCATAGCCAGCCGCTTAAGGAACCAGGGAATGGCGCTCTCCCCACCTCCCCAATACGAGGGCGGGACGGGAGGATGGACTGTTCCCCATGATCGAAGTCCTGAACTCCCAGGACGACTGTGATGTCTGGCATACGTTTTCCGTGCATGGAGACCCAGTGACATTAAGGACATAGCAGAATGCCTCCCAGACCCATCTGTAATGGGAGGGGCAGCCCTCGCCACGACCATTCTTGAAGTGGCCCAAGAACACAGGTCATCCATCGGCAAACTGCTTTAAGTCTGTAAAGTCTGTAAACTGGGCCTTCGGTAGGGTCGCATTCAAGGCGACATTCCAGGGAGAGACCAAGCTGATATGATGTCCCAATGGGACCAAGGATCTGTATACCGCCTCCTGGTGGAGGGACGATCTGGCCACGCTCGCAGAGCGTACCTTCTGTGAGCGTATGGGGTTTCAAAGTACGGTAATAAACAAACAAACTCAAAGACAAAGCCGATGCATGCATCCAAAACTATTCGTTGAAAACCATATAAACTAATAAAAAACGTGCCTCGCTTCAAATACTTTTTTTCCTTTCAAAACTTGGGAATTAATACGGAGCGGTACCAAGCGGTGGAAAATCATTTCTGTTGGTGTCTCCTGTGTCAACAGAAATAGTGATCTAACGTCTTTGTGCACCTGCGTTAGATTACTTATTATGTCACGGGATACGCAGTGATCACATCATTGCTCAAAACAACGCTTATAGTTTTTTTAATCAAATGGCTCCCACAGTACCTAAAATAAGAAACTGGTCAAAGCGACTGCAGATAAAGGCATGTAATGGGTAAAGGTCTTGCCACTGGTCTTACTGGCTATTAGGGGATGCACCGGAGTAAAGGTAGGTCTGTATCCCGATGAAGTCCTGATGGGACAGTCATTGTCAATTAGGACAGGTACACGAAACAACAGCGACATCATCACAGAATTTTCTTTTCACAGCGTGAATGATTATTGTATTCATCTCTCCCGAACTTTGCAGTCTATCAGTGCACTGGTAAAATAGTCATCAGAGATGTGCCTGGAACTAACCAAGGTGGTTGGGATCATTCCAAGTCCTGTTGATCACATCATCAGGAAGGTAGCTGAGAGTTCTAGGTGGACTCACGCCAGCAACTACAAAGGTCACATTTGACCCAATCTCCTTGACCGTCCCCCCAACACTGAAACCTGGGTGAAGTGCTAGCAACTCATCCTTTCACACACAATCATATCAGAACCAGGCCCAAAAACTGTCTCTGACCTGGGGAGAGAAAAGGCCAGAATCGACATCATTCAGAACAAGATCTGGACAATGGTATCTGATTGGATTGAAAGTGTGACTGTTTAAATAGCTATGTCTAACTGTATTCTGGACTCAATCTGCTAGAGAGGATGTACCAAATGTATGCCTGCATTAACATAGGTTAATACAACAACTATTGTGTGCTTTTTGCATTTAGAAATCTCATCTATCATAGACGCAATATCTCCTAAGGAAATTCCCACGACAAGCTTTTACGGTAAGGAACACTCAAAGATGAGTGATCATAGCAGATATTAGACCTTTGAAACTAGCACCTTTGTGATAATTGGAGATAGATTTGATGGCGCTACCTAAGAGATAACGGGGTTTACCTTCTGAAGCGACTGTTCTCCTCAGTAGATCTAAGAGTTAAGTTAGTGAAGACGATTCCTTCATCTGCCTCACATGACCACGGCTGGGTGAGAGCGAGGCTTAGGGGGGAGGGAGGGAGGTAGAGTGAGAGGGGGAGGGAGAGAGGCGCAGCAGCCACTCACATATGAACTGACATGCGGGTTGGTGTGTGATACAGAAGACCTGGACTGAGGTAAGACCAACTTATGTTCTATCAGGCGTCGCTGGAAGAGTTGAGGAACAGGCTTTTAGAATTAAAGCAATTTGCATTCTGTGACAAGGTCCTTACGTGACTCAATTTGTGTTCAAACGATTGTTTGAATTCTTGTTTGAACACTTGTTTTAACACAAAGAAGTGTTCAAACAAGTGTTTCATGCCATTTTAAATGCAAGAACATGTATTGACGTTAGTGTTAGTACTATATTATTATTATTATTATTATTATTATTATTATTATTAGTAGTAGTAGTAGCTCTAGTTGCATTACAATTGCAAACAATTAGATTCAGGCGTTACATTTATCAGACTTACATATATTTAATATCTATTCAAAATATTTTGTCTTTAATATTGTGTCAATTTCTTTGTCTGTCTGTGTCTGTCTGTCTGTCTGTCTGTCTGTCTGTCTGTCTGTCTGTCTGTCTGTCTGTCTGTCTGTCTGTCTGTCTGTCTGTCTGTCTCTCTGTCTCTCTCTCTCTCTCTCTCTCTCTCTCTCTCTCTCTCTCTCTCTCTCTCTCTCTCTCTCTCTCTCTCTCTCTCTCTCTCTCTCTCTCTCTCTCTCTCTCTCTCTCTCTCTCTGTCTCTCTCTCTCTCTCTCTCTCTCTCTCTCTCTCTCTCTCTCTCTCTCTCTCTCTTCCTCTCTCTCTCTCTCTCTCTTCTGTCTGCTCTCTCTTGTCTCTCTCTCTCTCTCTCTCCTCTCTCTCTCTCTCTCTTCTCTCTCTCTCTCTCTCTCTCTCTCTCTCTCTCTCTCTCTCTCTGTCTGTCTTGGTCTCTCTCTCTCCCTCTGTCTCTCTCTTTGTCTCTGTCTCTGTGTCTCTCTCTCTGTCACTACCTCTCTCTCTTGTCATTGTGCTCATGCATGCCATATCTTCATGTTAACCCTTATATGTTGATAGGGATTTGTTTTCTTTGATTACACTTTGCTACTTTACTCAAGATTGTGTCACACATTGATGGTTGGCAGACTTTCCGACGTTCATCTCAAACACATGTGGCCTATCATGTCTGTTTTATATCAGTTTACAGACTTTCTCAGTCGCTTTGTTATATTTCTCAGATCAGAATTGAAATTTGCAAAACAGTAAGTGCATTTCTCGGAACAATTCGTACAAATAGCAAAACACAATGGATTTCATGCAAAAGCAAGTCTCTTGCTCAAAATCCTTAGTTTGATTCTCAAAAGTAAATATCTGTGTCAATCAGTATCAGTATTTATTTCGCACAACACACATGACATTAGTAGACAGCGCAGAAAAGAATAGAAGCAGATGTGTGGAGCGCCAGGTCTCCCAAGAAGCTATTTAAAGCTTATGGCGGGAGCCTCAAACGTAATACTAACGTATTACATATTCATACAATCATGGTAGAAAACAAGACAAAACATACATCACAGAAATGACAGAGACAATGAGACAATACATAATACCAAACAATGAACAACAATGAATATGTCAGTGCCATAAAAATGACAATTCTTTGTGTCATTGTGTACGGATAAGACAAATGAAAATGCTTAGTCATGTTGTCAATATAACAGTGTTCTCTGGAGGGATGTTCTGATGTAAACCATGGATAAAGTTTTGAAGACAATTATTGTAAATTGTAAGTTACACCTTAGTGTATGTGGGAGATTGATTGCAAGAGACTGGACAAGATTCCCATTTACGCTTTGACTGTTTGCACTGTCATTGCTAGAAATGTGAACATAGGAAAAGCTCCTTAGGGTAAACTGTACATGCATTGCTGTAGGAATTACAGTGCAGTCTTCCTACACATCCTGACATTCCTGTCTGTTGGGCCACAAATTCTCAGACAATGTAACATTGTGTTGTGCTCCAGCTATATATATACTTGCCAGTTCATGGTTCAGGAGATGCATCTTTGCGCTATTCCAGTAAACCGGTTGATCGTTGGTTGATCTAACACTTCACACATTTCCCTTCTTTAGAGAAAGTCAAGAATCACCTGGTAGCAATTAACCAATTCAGGACAGATTTATAAAAAAGTCTATTGGAAATGTATAGAAATATGCTTGACATATTATGACAACTTGTTCAACCATTTTGCATGTGAAAGACTTATGCAATGAACTAACGGCTAAATGTTGTGGGGGTGAGACTATTCAATAGAGACCCATTACAATGCATTTTGATCAACATGACATAATCAATTGATAATGTAGGAAAGAGCTGAGAATTGTAAATAATCATTTGCATGAATGTACCAAAGCATTTGCAACTTGTTCAAAGAAATGAGAAACTGCTTTTTTGATGTGCACAAACGACACAATGATGTGAAGATTGAACAGGTAGTTTTGAGAATTTCAATTCAGATCTGAGAAATGTACCAAGGTGACTGAGAAAAACTGTAAATGATTGGCTGACGATTGGATTAAAATCAAGGAGCACCTCACTGCCCTCCATGTGGTATAAGTGTAATGTATAAGATGTCCGCTATAAATGTTGTATAACTGTAATGTATGTCCGTTATATGTGTTGTATGTATGTACCCTACATGTGGTATGAGTGTAATGTATGTCTGTTATATGTGTTGTATGTATGTACCCTACATGTGGTATGAGTGTAATGTATGTCTGTTATATGTGTTGTATGTATGTACCCTACATGTGGTATGAGTGTAATGTATGTCTGTTATATGTGTTGTATGTATGTACCCTACATGTGGTATAAGTGTAATGTATGTCTGTTATATGTGTTGTATGTATGTACCCTACATGTGGTATAAGTGTAATGTATGTCTGTTATATGTGTTGTATGTATGTACCCTACATGTGGTATAAGTGTAATGTATGTCTGTTATATGTGTTGTCAACACAGAGGAGGAAGACGTTCAGTTAGGGGGGGACTGGGGAGGGGGACAGAGGAGAGGGGGTGTTGTGGTTGACTGGTGTATGTAGGAGGAATCCACCAATTCTGGGAATACACCATGAACCTGATCCAGCACGCTTCATCCCCTTTAGTTGTACCTCGTTTTCAAGTGATAATAAAGTCCTCTGTCTCCCTCTGTCCCCTGTGTCTCCCCGTCAGGCATGGCTATGTCCGCAGGCGGGCTGAATGCGCTGCAGGGCTGGCTGTGGCTGCAGACCCTGGGTCTGCTGTTGGCTCAGCTCGTCATAAGCAACGTCTGCAGGTCTCTGATCACCATGACGGACGGCTTCCACACACTCTACCTCTTCATGCACATGTCCGTCTTCCTCCACGCCCGGCACAGAGCGGGCAACGGCACCACGGAGTCCGCTCCTACATCCCCTCCTACATCCCCTCCTACATCCCCCCCTACATCCCCCCCTACATCACCTCCTGCGTCAACTCCTACATCCCCCCCTACATCACCTCCAACATCCCCTCCTACATCCCCCCCTACATCAGCTCCTACCTCACCTCCTACATCACCTTTTATGTCACCTCCTACCTCGCCTCCGATATCGCCTCCTTCCTCCTCTCCCCGACCTCCGACCCTTGATCTGAAGGCTGATTCGGATCGAAGTCCCGAGGGCGGCTTGGGCCCGCCCCCCCCAGGCTTTGCCCCGCCCCCTCCCGGCTCCGGGCTGTCCTACCCAGCGATGAGGACCCAGAGTGTGGAGATGTTCTCCTCAGCGCTCTGCCTGGCCACTCTATGCGGGACCTACTTCCTGGAGGTGCTCCCTCAGATAATGGAGCCCACGGAGAAGCGCTTCCCGCTGGTGTCCACGGTGGTGGGGGTGGTCAGCGTCCTCCACAATGCCCTGGTGCTGGACCTGACCTGGGCCCATCTGCCGGGGGGCAGACCGGACCACAGAGCCATCGGACGGGGTAACCTCCCATCCTCCATAAAGCAGCTTCTACAAGTGGGGATAGGATGATAGCGTCCTCAGTGGGAGGCCGGTGCGGTGTTGATGCAGTTGGGAGATCTATCACATACCTCTTCCTGTTTGTCTCCACTCCTCTGCTCTGACCCTTGGAGCAGCGGAGACAGAAGGAGGAGAGCCAGGGTGTGGCGGGGCCGAGGCAGGCCGAGCCGCCTCCTACTGGGCCGGCGCGCTCGTTTTCTCCAACCCGGGGGCCCTCGCTGCCCTGGAGCCCGATGCCAGGGAGCCCCGTCAGGACCCGGTTACACTGGTCCCTGGAGGACCCCCCGGGCCAGGTAAAGAACCCCCATCCGGTGTGAGACGTGTCCTAGAAGATCACGTCCTGTTTCCCTCACAGCGGTCGGCTTGAGGCGGGTCCTGATGGCTGCTGTTTGTTTGTCATTCTGCAGCCTCTGAGGACCGAGTCCCGAGCATCTGGTCCGGCCGGGGGGGATATGGGCGCCGGGGGCTGGCCCGTCTCCGGGCGGTGGCGGCAGCGTTCCCGGCGCTGTTCCCCGCGGTCTTGGCGGTGGTCCAAGGGCTGCTTCTGATGCTGGCCGCCCCGCAGTGCGTTCCCGCGTCTCTGAGCTGCACCTCCCTGGTCCATCTGGATGTGGCCTTCTCCATGCTGGCCATCGCCGTGCTGCTTGTCGGCACCGGGCCGCAGGTCAGAGGAGCCGCTCGCTCTTTTCATAGTTTGGTCAAAATAAATACGATAAATGACGTAAATTCGAAGCGCGGACCACCCTACCCCAGGTGTACCGATACGGCCTGCTGCTGCTGCAGGCCAGTCCGGCCAGCATGTCCATGTCAGATCTCAAGGGGGAGATCTGCTGTGTCCCGGGAGTCCAGTCTCTGCACGACTTCCATGTTTGGCAGCTCACAGAAACACGAAGCGTGGCGTCCGTGCACGTACGGTGCCAAGATGGCTTCCAGAAACACCGGTGAGCCCACCACTCTGCGTCTCTGATTAGAATAAAATTACACCGAACTACCAGGTATATATAAACTACGTGTTCTACCAGGTTCATATAAACTACATGTTCTACCAGGTATATATAAACTATGTGTTCTACCAGGTTCATATAAACTACATGTTCTACCAGGTATATATAAACTACGTGTTCTACCAGGTATATATAAACTCAGTATTCTTTCAGTTATATATAAACTCAGTGTTCTTTCAGGTATATTAACTAAATGTTCTACCAGGTATACATGAACTCAGTGTTCTTTCAGGTATATAAACTACATGTTCTACCATGTACATATAAACTATATGTTCTACCAGGTATATATAAATGATACGTTCTACCAGCTATATATAGTCTAAGGGGTTCTTTCAGGTATATATAAACTAAATGTTCTACCAGCTATATATGAACTCAGTGTTCTATATATATATGATACCGTGTTCTACCAGCTATATATAGAACTACAGTTCTTCTACCAGCTATATATGAACTCAGTGTTCTACCAGCTATATATGAACTCAGTGTTCTACCAGCTATATATGAACTCAGTGTTCTACCAGCTATATATGAACTCAGTGTTCTACCAGCTATATATGAACTCAGTGTTCTACCAGCTATATATGAACTCAGTGTTCTACCAGCTATATATGAACTCAGTGTTCTACCAGCTATATATGAACTCAGTGTTCTAACCAGCTATATATAATGAACTCAGTGTTCTACCAGCTATACCATGAACTCAGTGTTCTACCAGCTTATACCATGAACTCAGTGTTCTACCAGCTATATACATGAACTCTCAGTGTTCTACCAGCTATATATGAACTCAGTGTCTCTACCACAGCTATATATATGAACTCAGTGTTCTACCAGCTATATATGAACTCAGTGTTCTACCAGCTATATATGAACTCAGTGTTCTACCAGCTATATATGAACTCAGTGTTCTACCAGCTATATATGAACTCAGTGTTCCATCAGCTATATATAAACTCAGTGTTCTACCAGGTATATATAAACTCAGTGTTCTACCAGCTATATATAAACTCAGTGTTCTACCAGCTATATATAAACTCAGTGTTCTACCAGCTATATATAAACTCAGTGTTCTACCAGCTATATATAAACTCAGTGTTCTACCAGCTATATATAAACTCAGTGTTCTACCAGTATATATGAACTCAGTGTTCTACCAGGCTATATCTAAACTCAGTGTTCTACCAGTATATATAAACTCAGTGTTCTACCAGCTATATATAAACTCAGTGTTCTACCAGCTATATATAAACTCAGTGTTCTACCAGCTATATATAAACTCAGTGTTCTACCAGCTATATATAAACTCAGTGTTCTACCAGCTATATATAAACTCAGTGTTCTACCAGCTATATATAAACTCAGGATTCTTTCAGGTGTGGCGATCTGATAGCAGCCGTCACCAAAGTGTTTCAGGGCTTCGGGATCAGTTGCTGCACGATCCAGCCAGAGTTCCCCCCCCCTCCGGCCCCGGGACCCCCTAGCTGGGGCTGTGGGCTGGCCTGTGGGGCGGCCTGTCAGGAGAAGATGTGCTGCTCGCCAAGAGAAGAACTGTGACAGCGCCCCCCACTGGAGGAGGAAGAGCTCATCGAGGACGTCCCTCTAGTGGAATAGTGATTAAACATAACGTTATACATATTAACTGAAGAATAGGGTCGTAGGTATGCTATAGCAGAGAATGTTTCTAATCCCTGAGCCTCAAGGTTAGGATTTAGACGCCCCCAGACAGGACTCAAACCAACAACCTCTGCCTGAGGGCCCAGTGCTCAGAGCCCAGTGTCTTTCCTATTAAACCACGGAATTTACTGGTGCAGGCTTAGGGTCATGATGGGGCTAGGATGTGTTTGGGCTTCAATAAATTAGGCTTATTTTATGTATAGTTTAGAAATTATATTTGTTTGCATTTATATATTAAAGGAAATAAAATGAATTTTCTTAATGTGTGCTACTATACTACTCTACTTTAATACTACTACTTTAATAACGTATATTCTGTATAACAGCATTAACCAAGAATAACCAATCCTAAATTTGATTGCCAACAATCATGTAATTATTTTACAATTTTTTTAACATCATGGCAAAAGCAAATGCATGACTGTCAAAGCCATACATAATTGTATAATTATGGTTCAGATTTGGGACATCTCTGAAAGATAAAAATGACATCAAGAAGGCTCCAACAATACAATACAGGGGGAAATGCACCTTGATCAAAAATGTGTTAATATTAATTTGACGCAAGTCAAAGGTCTACCTATGACTCAGGTATCTGACGACACATTTTATTCTCAGCTGGCCAATAGACATCAAGCTAATTTGCATATTCCCGAGTATCCTTGCTATTTCTCGCACTTGTGTTATGAAGTCATCGAAACATCTATACCAGATGCTCACCGTCAATGTTTTCTATGGGGGTTTTACGATTTACATTATTTCTAGCCAAGGTGTGTAAAACAGTCCGGGAACCAGCTAGCACCATAAGAAGGATAGCACTACCACAGATTAGGTATAAAAAGAAGCCAGACGTCAGCAACTAATGCCCGGATGACCCTCGGTGGTCCGGGGTGCAGGCTTCAAACCTGTAGCTGCTTAGCGGCAGAGTGGTTCAATTCCACCTTTCGGGCGGTGTGGCTCGCCTTTTCCAATACCATTTCTCTTATGTTTCCTTTAATTATTGGTGGGAGTCTAATGCTTAACACACAAAGTGGAAGTGGAAATAAGTCGACATCATCCAAGAGCCACATCGCTATCAGTGTTGCCAGATTAGGGCCAGATTTCCCACCCAATCTGGCTGAAGCGTATGACATGGGGCTATGTAAGTCAGGCTGAATGAGGTGGAAGGAAACTGAAATCTAAACAATAGTTGTTTAAATATTGAAAAGCGATGGGATCGTAAACGCCTATACTTGCCAACGCCCATGCGCGAACTCGGTTTGGCCCGGAAACACTAATGACGACCGCTTCAGCGGCCAATCATCAGCAAGAATTTCAGCTCAGCCAATCATTGCATAGCTTGCTTCGGTGGGCGGGTTTGATAAATACGGAAGTGTTCCATGTGTGCGGGTGGCTGTGTGTCCTTGGTTGTAAGGTAATCATGCAAAAAATGTTGTGTTATGAAATCTATGATGATTTAGAATATTTTTAGTCTATGACATGAATGGGGATCAATGTGCTTTCGCGATGGTATGCTCTGTCCGTCGCTTTAACGTCATCGTAGAGCCACATCAAGTGTTTAATTTCCTTTAAACCTACGAGGATTATTCGCTACTGCTTAACAGCAAGAAAACCGAACTGTTCACTTGCAGCATAAATTCATATGTATTATTATTATTATTATTATTATTAGTGTTTTCATTATTGTTTGCGAGCAGTTTTCCATGGTTAAGTTGTTCAATCATATTGATTAAATCCATATCAATTGTTATGTATTTCGGTGTAAGTCTTCCACCTCTTAAACAAAGACACTGAATACAGAATGTTTCCCTGAATGAAACCTTTTCAAGTTTTCTTCCGATGTTTATTATACGTTCATGAGATTGTCGGTTGCATTGGAGTATGTTTTGGTTGAGCAGCATTGAGTAGCACATGTCAGTGAACGCATAAAGGAAAACGATGGCACGTCTTGGCTTAACGTTGGTTTTAACTTTACTGTGACCCTTCTCAGCAGGTAGTCCTGAGCGGTTAGGGTCTTAGGCCTGACGCAGAGCCATGCACTCCAAACGTATGGGTTAGGGTTAGGGTTACCCTAACCTTAACTTTACTGTGATCCTTCTCAGCAGGTAGTCCTGAGCAGTTAGGGTCTTAGACCTGACGCAGAGCCATGCCGCTCCACAAGTATGCTCCCAAGCTGTGGGACGCCATGAAGCTGAAGCAGGGCATCCACGCCCGCCTGCCCCAGCACTACCTCCGGGCCCTTGAGCCCCAGGAGACCACTCCGGTCCACTGGAGGCCACTGGGGGCCAAATACAGAGCCAACCCCACCACAGGGCTCAAAGAACGGGTCCAGGACGTCCCCGTCCCCATCTACTACCCCCCGCAGTCCCAGGACGGCCTGTGGGGGGGCGAGGGCTGGATCTCAGGCTTCAGATACGCCAACAATGACAAAGTGAGGGGCTACTCATTACTTTATTCAAGTCATTTGAATCAGTGAACATCAACGTTTCTTTTTAAGGGTTAGGGAATCCAACCTTCAGGTAAATTATTTTCATGAATAGCAGCTACTCATTTTCACATCCTTTTGACACTCCTCCTTTGTCCTCCCCAAGATGTCTAACCGTGTGAAGAAGCTGTGGAAACCGCAGCTACTGAAGAGGGAGCTCTACAGCGAGATACTGGACTACAAGTTCAACATCACCGTTACCCCGCGCACCCTGGACCTCATCGACGCTGCCTACGGCTTTGATCTGTACATTCTCAAGGTAACACTAACCCTAATCCTACGGCTTTGATCTGTACATTCTCAAGGTAACACTAACCCTAATCCTACGGCTTTGATCTGTACATTCTCAAGGTAAGCGCTAACCCTAATCCTACGGCTTTGATCTGTACGTTCTCAAGGTAAGGGCTAACCCTAATTAGGGATGGGCGATATGGCCTAAAATCCATATTGCGATATACATTGCAGCCTATTGCGATAACAATATATATCACGATATAAAAATCATAAAATAACCATTTCAGAACAGGTTACATAGACCCTAAGGAAAGCCAAACTGCTAAATGTCTTCTAAAAAAAGAGATATATAGTATGTTGTTTGGAGCACATTTATTGTGCAACACTAATCAATCAACATAATGTTGCAGATGAATAAAATTCAAGCACAATAACTGAGACTTTAACAAAGAAAAAGCGTCAAGTATTGGGTTTCTTTCCTTTACTGCAAACTATTCTAAAAGGCACTACACTTAGTTGAAGTCCTTTAATGCCACCCAAGATGCAGAGAACAGGAAAAACTGGTCTCTTTTTAAGATAAGGAACAGACACTGTACTGACAATTAGGGATGGGCATGATTAATTGATGATCAATCATTGATTGTTAAGAATTGTGTCGATCACGTGATATTTTTATCGATCAAACGGAGGTTGTGTTCCATAGTGTGAGAGTGGAACAGCCAAGCCGTTGCTTGGCCGTTGCGTTGTCTTTTTGAATTGATTCCTGTGTTTAGTGCGCACTAAACGATTTTGGTCCCTTGGTGCGGCTGTTGCGAATACAAACCATCAAACTCGGGAACGGACCAAACAGCCGGTCCGAGACCCAGCCGGAGAGGTGATCTCAGTTCGCTTCAAAACGAACCCTGTTGTGGTTCGCTTGAGATGTGAAAGCGAACACACCTCGGTCCGATCAAGTTCTAAAAATCATACGCAGCTCTTTAGACGTAACAAGCACCCGCTCAGCCACGCGCATTATAAGAATTATTGTTTGATTAGCGGTAACTCCAAAGATTAGGCAGTATGTTGTCGGAAACGTTCTGTGAAAATGAGTCGTGGCTCAACATGGAGCAAAGAGGAGACGGAACGCCTATTGGATATATGGGTCCGATATCCAAAAGACATTCCGTCTCCTCTTTGCTCCATGTTGAGCCACGACTCAATTTCACCCGACGGTCCGACCAAAGCCAATAAAAAGTATGCTGGAAAAAATAGATAAAAATGCAGATGCATGATTTAACACATTCTGAGTAGTAGGGCTGAGCAATTTTATCGATTCTGCGATATAAATCGATATTTTGTTTCCCAATAGAGTATCGATTTTAAAGCCAATAGTATCGATACATAAATCCCTTTCATATCCCCCTTGTTTATCCCCCCGTTCGCTCTGCAGGAAGAGCGATTTGGTCCTCCAGCCGCTAGTGTCGCTGTAGAGCAAGTTACCCATCTCGATACTCTCTTTGCACAGACGCCGACGTCTACCTCTACCTGTTGGCGGAGTCAGAGCAGAGCGAGCGAGGAGATTCAAGAAAACGGTGGCAAATATAAATCCAGCACCTTCATGCTTAAAAGCAGACGTGTGGGCGCACTTTGGGTTTAATAGTAAGAAGGAAAGTGACAACTTAGACAAAAGCATCGCGGTTTGCAAGCTGTGTCACACAAACGTGAAATCCTCCGGAAACACCACCAACCTACGAGCCCACCGAGTCATATGTTCAGTTTAAAGCTATAAAAACCTGTCAAAGAATCTGTTCAGAACAGACCACTTGCTGCACTTTTTAACTCTCCATTGTTCATTGTAATACTGCACTTTATTTACTTTTCAAAGGCTTGTAATGCAGTTTGCACTGTTTCAATAAATGGAACTCTTTTTTTCAACACATCTTTGATTCATTTTGTCCAGCATTTGCAAGCTGTAGACTCTCTGTCCAGTCAGACACATATTGTGTAATTGATGTTTTTAGTTTTCAGTTCAATTAATTCATTCAAAGTAAATGGAACACTCACAAGATGTCACCAAAATCACACTGTACCTTTTAAATCTTTCAGAAAATGATGCAAGTGTAGCGAATTATATTGAATCGAATCATATCATGAGCTGAATATCGTGTATCGCTACAGCCCTACCGAGTAGGCTAAGGATGAGGGAGAAGGAGTTGGACCGGTCCGTAGATCAATGTATATCACGCTGGATATCCATGATTGTTAACTTTCACCGACGCTTTCTCCCCCTTTCATTTTTCCTTTGACGCTTTACCCCGCCCCAGACCTTTTTGTCCAATGTTTTAACGTTCTTTGCACACATGCCGGTTTGTTGACAAATTCTGGCACTGTTGCGAAAATTGCAATGTGAAATGGAAGCGTACCAAACCAAATATAAAAAAATATTTTGCGTCATCAACGTGCATTATCGTGATAGCGCGATATAATTAAAATCACTATCGTAGGCTTTTTTTTATTGTTCATATCGTTTATATCGTGCATTACTAACCCTGATCCTACGGCTTTGATGTGTACGTTCTCAAGGTAAGGGCTAACCCTAATCCTACGGCTTTGATCTGTACGTTCTCAAGGTAAGGGCTAACCCTAATCCTACGGCTTTGATCTGTACGTTCTCAAGGTAAGGGCTAACCCTAATCCTACGGCTTTGATCTGTACGTTCTCAAGGTAAGGGCTCTGCCCTCACATCAAGCGCTGTGGTTTTAATAGGATGTTCCGATGCCTAATCCTACGGCTTTGATCTGTACGTTCTCAAGGTAAGGGCTCTGCCCTCACATCAAGCGCTGTGGTTATAGATGTTCCGATGCTGCTTTTTTTCCTTCCCGATGAACCTGAGTATTGGCCGATACTGAGTATATAGCGATACAGCATCTAGCATTGTAACTACTCACAGCACTTCTTATTATTTTTTATTGAAGGGTTCTCTTAAGATGACAGTAATGTAAAGTTGGTTCACCTATTGTTGACATTGTATTTTTACATGTAGACATTTACACATTTACATTTATAATCTATAATTATAATAATACATTTGAATTCTTGTAGTTAAGCATGAGCATTCATGTTTTTCCGACTTGGTAGATTGAGGACATGTAGGTCGGAAATGACTCGTTTCCCATTCCAACTTTCCACCTCCCACCATTAACCTAGCAGCATTACACGGCACATTTTTGTGATGCTTTTTGCCTGTGTAGTCAAGGAGCTATAGTCCCGTGATGGTATCGGATCGGCGCATAAACTTGCATACACGCCGGCGATACCGCATTTAAGGCAGTGTTCTACCGAATAATTTCCGATACTGGTATAGGTATCGGAACAACTCTCCCTGTGGCGCGAAACTGGAAACAATACTGGTATCAGTATTGGAACAACTCTCCCTGTGGCGCGAAACTGGAAACAATACTGGTATCAGTATCGGAACAACTCTCCCTGTGGCGCGAAACTGGAAACAATACTGGTATCAGTATCGGAACAACTCTCCCTGTGGCGCGAAACTGGAAACAATACTGGTATCAGTATCGGAACAACTCTCCCTGTGGCGGGAACTGGAAACAATACTGGTATAGGTATCAGAACAACTCTCCCTGTGGCGCGAAACTGGAAACAATGCGGCTCTCCCGGAGGAGCCCGTTGATGCCGGGCTCCTCCAGGATGCCGCGGTATACGGTATTACCAGTGTTACCGGTGTTGAGGACAACACAACGATTACTCTGTGTTGCACACCAGCAACAGAGTTATTATTTTTTTTTCCAGTAATAAAAAAAGAACTAGTAAAAATTAATCATAGAATTAAGAAAATAAAAATGCAATAATAATAGATATATATAATAGATAGTCTCCGTAATAAACCATTGAAACGCACAAGACCGGTAACCATAGCAACGCCGGTAAACAAACCCCGCGAAGCCCAACCCCTACGAGAGCTCCCCGCACTGCGGCCATCCGGAGGCGCTCAGAGCTTTTGGCCGTGATATTATATATACAATTATATTATACTATTATATATAGAACGTTATAAGAAAGACGCTGTCACCGAGAATTGGCCGCTGCCAGACACTGTCACCGAGTGTGAGAGGAGAGTTGACGGAGAAGATGGCGGTTGACCTAGTTTCAACGTTTATACCGTTAATACTCGGTAATACCGGTGTTGACACGAGTGTATTATTCGGTGTGAAAATGTCCACACCGCGGCAACCCTACCAGTTACCAGCCATAGGTCCACTGCTGCTCTAACTAGCAGTGCCTGCTTTATTGAGTCTAACTGAATATGGAAAGTAAGGCAAGAAAGAATTGAGAGAGAATAGATTAACAGAGCTGTCTACTTTAATTACAGAACATAAACCAAGTATGTGATCCCAGAAGTACCGTGTGTGAATGCAATTGTTTTCAACATCAACAAATTCATGTGAAACAGACAAACAAATAATCCTGTATATGTAAGATAGATCTGATGCTGTAATATCCAATACACTAGCAAACAAAATGCTAGTTCCTGTGATGCCAGTCTGAGTATTTGATTTGAAGTTTTTCTGTGGGATGTAGTATTTGAGTAATTGATACTGTGAATGAACCTTATCAGACCTCAAAGGAAGACCTGAACTCCAAGCTGGGGATGGACCTGAAGAGAGCCATGCTGCTGAGGCTAGCTCGCAGGGAAACCGAGCTCTACCCCGGGGACCCCGTGAAGAGGGCCAAGGTCTACAGCAAATACAAGGTGTGTGAGGCTCCGCTGCACACTTATCTGTACTGGTCAGAGGAAACACAGCCATGAGGCATGAGCACCCTCCCCTCAACCATTGACATTGTCTTGTGCAGAAGAACACTCAAACACAAGACAGTATAAAGCACAGCCAAGTGATGGGAATTCAGGATCTGTGTCCAGTGTTTTGTTAGCTGAATTATTTGTTTCTGGATGTGAACATCAACATGTGCTCTGGTGGTTCCCTGTGGCGAGCAGCAGTTTGAGCTCCCAGAGGAGGAGGCGGAGTGGCTGGGTCTGAACCTCGAGGAGGCTGTGGAGAAGCAGAGACAGCTGGAGCACAAGGTGAGCCCGTCTGGTGAACACTGACGGGGTGTTGTCAAGCTGCACTCGTCGACTGGACTGCCCTCCTGCCCACAGATACAGCATTTATACAGCAACGCGCAAAAGCACATCGCTCAATACTTTATCGCTTGTTCTGCACACTTTTGTATAAAAGCTTTATTCAACCTTTTATTAAAAATGTCATAAAAAGGTTTTATTTTAGGTTAGGTATGTATATGCAAGGTAATGATAATAATGGATTGAATTCATATAGCGCTTTTGTAGACACTCAAAGAAAATAATAGGTAATACACCTTCAGCGTGCTTTCATGAAAAGATCCACTTCACTCTCAGATCCTTCATAACAGTGTTTGAGTGATCTAAACGTGTTGTAACAGGACAACGTCTATGGAAAGCCAAGAATGCCACAAGCTAGCCCCGGAATGGCGCGGTAAAAGTGCTAAACCGCACGGATACCGTACGGAATCCATGCGGTTTGGCAGGAATTCCGGAGGTTATTCGCTCCGGCTATTAGTCATTCACACCGGCTATTAGATATGCAGAACGAGCCCCTCCCTCTTCTTTGCTTGACCACTAAATATGAAGGCCGTCTAACCAATCGGTGAAGTGAAATACCAGACTAAAGTAACGCATTGTCGAGCGCTGCAGTGCCTCGATGTTTCGCCGTAACATAAAGCTGTGTTGTCTTTACTAGTTTCACTACAATGTAATGACCACCACTAGCTAGTGGAAAATACATTTGTGTCTAGTACAGTGATACATTTGTATATGTTATATATGGCTTGCATGGTTTCTTCTGGGACGGGCTCATTAATCTTCATTGATGATGTAACACAGGATGGCAACAGCAAAATGAACTCAGAAGTCTACAGGAACATTTTTTCTGCCGATTTAAAGAAAAATGCAACCAAACTGATTGGAAGATCATTCATCATGCAACAAGATAATGATCCAAAACACACTGCAAACACAACAAAGGAGTTCATCAGGGGCAAGAAGTAGAAGATTTTAGACTGGCCAAGTCAATCTCCAGACTTAAACCCTTTAGAGCATGCATTTTACCTGCTAAAGAGGAGACTGAAGGCAGTAACCCCCCAAAACAAACAACAACTGAAAGGGGCTGCGGTGAAAGCCTGGAAAAGCATCACAAAAGAAGAATGCACAAGTTTGGTGATGTCAATGGGTCACAGACTTGTTGCAGTTATTGCAAGCAAAGGATTTGCAACAAAATATTAAGTGTAATTTACTTTAATTTATTTTAAATCTATCTGTTCCAATACTTTTGCTCACATAAAAATGTGGTGTTTCTACAAATATTGCTATCTTCCAAGTTATTTATCGGATCCAGATATATAAATACCTGGAGATAAAAGTTGAAATGTTTATCCTTCATATTCATCGTTTGGTGTCAACCCAAATGTTTCCAGTCTACAGCAAATATAAAAGAATTGGCCTCACTGGTCCAATACTATTGGAGGGGACTGTAGGCTTTCAGGATCAATTCAGAGGTTCAACTGTAGGCTATAGATATAGATTGATGGTCTTGGCTTGCATCTATGAAATATTGTAATGTTATGGCCTAGGCTACTGCATATCAAGAACAATCTGGGGATGAGGACATCCCCTAAAATTGACGGAAGTTTCGCACACTGCCATCTCAATATATAGCCTAACATACAAATATATCACTGTACTAGACACAAATGTATTTTCTACTAACTAGTGGTGGTCATTACATTGTACTGAAACTAGTAAAGACAACACAGCTTTATGTTACGGTGAAACATCGAGGCACTGCAGCTCTCGACAATGCGTTACTTTAGTCTGGTATTTCACTTCACCGATTGGTTAGACGGCCTTCAAATTTAGTGGTCAAGCAAAGAAGAGGGAGGGGCTCGTTCTGCATACCTAATAGCCGGAGCGAATAACTAATAGCCGCGGCTATTAGGTATGCAAAAACCATACGGAATCCGTACGGAATTCCTGCCAAACCGCACGGATTCCGTACGGATTCCGTATGGTTTCCGTGCGGTTTGGCACTTTTACCGTGCCATTCTAGGGCCAGTTTATGGCCTTCTTGGCTTTCCATCAACGTAACAGCCTGCATTGTTATGCTGTCCGTCTCCACACGGGGCAGCGTTTGAGCCTGTGTTGTCATGCTGTCCGCGTCCATACGGTGCAGTGTTAGAGCCTGTGTTGTTATGCTGTCTGTCTCCACACAGGGCAGTGTTTGAGCCTGTGTTATGCTGTCCTGCTACTCGGGGCAGTGTTATAGAGCCTTTGTTGTTATGCTGTCCGCGTCCACACGGGGCAATGTTAGAGCCTGTGTTGTTATGCTGTCCGCCTCCACACGGGGCAGTGTTTCCTCCCCTCTCACGTGCCTCCCCTGGCCCCCAGGATCCCGAGCCCCAGTTCAGAGGCTGCGTGGAGCAGTTGCTGAAGGAGCTGACCGTTCAGAAGCTGTCGGAGCCCACGCTCGTGGAGAAGAAGTGACCGCTGGAGCCGCCGTGTGGGCGCGCACGTGCATACACACACAGTAAGGACTTGTGTGTATGCGGGAGCGCACAAGTACACCTGCATACGGACTTGTGTTGGCCAGTCAGGTTCCAGGTTGCCCCCGATCCTAGCCGGCCCTTGACCCCTGACCCCAGCCGGCCCTTGACCCCTGACCCCAGCCGGCCCTTGACCCCCGACCCAAGCTGGCCCTTGACCCCCCCCGACCCCAGCTGGCCCCTGAGGACCCCTGACCCCAGCCGGCCCTTGACCTCTGACCCCAGCCGGCCCTTAGGACCCGGTTCGTCCTCAGAGCGTCTCCTCACTTTGAGTTGGCGAGGTAAAGTGACCCCAATGGATTTGTGTAGAACCGTCTTATCAGTGTAAATAAACCCTGGGCTCAGTGTGGTCGCCTCTGTAACCAATTAAATATTGTTCTTTTTTAAGACCTTGTTTTGTTTATTTCTTCCAGTCAGTATTGACCGTTGTATCCAGTAGCTCCATGCTGCGTTGTCAGAGCTCTCTTCCTCCTCCGGTAGGAGGGCCACTGTTCCCCCAACCACGTTGTAGAAAACGTTTCTCTTTTGACTATTTCATTTAGCTTTTTACCTGGAACAATGAAAAGAAAAATATAATAACCATTGTTTGGTCTATTTTCTTTTCTTTATATACTACAAATAATTATACAAATTGTTACTAAATGTTGGGCATTACAGATGATGTCAACGTCTAGGAGGGGAAGGTCCTTAGGACTGGAGGTGTTGCTGCGTTTCGTAGGGAGGCCGTCCACCACAGACCGGCCATCACTGTGCTGGCCGGTCTGTGCTGGCCGGTCTGTGCTGGGTGGTATGTTCTGGGTGGTCTGTGCTGGCCAGTCTGTGCTGGGCGTGTGTTGTGTGGCTCTGAGGGACGGGAACCTAATGGCAGTTTAACGGGGAGTCCCCAGTCTAGGGTTAGGGTTAGGGGTCACCAGTCTAGAGTTAGGGGTCCCCAGTCTAGGGTTAGGTGTCCCCAGTCTAGGGTTAGGGGTCCCCAGTCTAGAGTTAGGGTTAGGGGTCCCCATTCTAGGTTTAGAGGTCCCCAGTCTAGAGTTAGGGGTAAACAGTCTAGGGTTAGGGGTCTCCAGTCTAGGGTTAGGGGTCCCCAGTCTAGAGTTAGGGTTAGGGGTCTCTAGTCTAGGGTTAGGGTTGGGGGTCCCCAATCTAGAGTTAGAGTTAGGGGTCCCCAGTCTAGGGTTAGGGTTAGGGGTCCCCAGTCTAGGGTTAGGGTTAAGGTTAGGGTTATGGAGTGTTCCTGAATCCACGGACGCCACGCCAGCTTTCTGAGTTGCACGTTTGATGTCACTTCCGGTCTCGGCGCATTCATGGCGTTCCTGTTCGTCTTTGTGATTGTGTCATGAAATCGGCTAGTCGTTGTTTATTGTTAGCTACATTAGCCTCTTTAGCAAACCAGCCCAAAAACAAACAGCACAACTTTACATTGTATTGCACGCACAGCAAGACCATGCAATGTATAAATTGGTGACCGGAATAAAGTAGCAATGTAATCGAGTGTTAGGTTTAGAGCATTTAAAATCAACATTAAATTGACCTACGTGGTACAAATACAAAAAAAAAAAAGATGTCTTCACGTCGCAGCCCTTTTGTTGAGTGTCATCACTGGTCTCGGTCTACTCTCAGATTTTCGAAAGATGAAGACAAGAAGGGGGCGTGCCTTCGAGAAATGCCGCAAGAAAGCTGGGAGATCTTTGACTTTCGACTCGGAAGTCTGGCGTTAGGGGATTCAGGAACAAACCATTAGTTTAGGGTTAGGGTTAGTCTAGGGGGACTTGGACACTAATATATGATATATAATCTGAACCGGCGCCCATGTGGGAATTACCCCATGATGGACAAAGGGGTGGGCCTAATTTTGGGGTGTAACAGAGCAACACCCCGCCACACCTAGGAACTACTATGAATTGTACTATATATCTACTATGAACTCATTGTGGAATTCCCACAACCCTTTATTTTCCAGAGAAACATTTTACATTTTTTTATACTTATGTTATAAAACAAGTATAGTATGTAAGTAGGTCACCTCGTTCATCTTCAGCTCAAAGGCGTGCTTCCTCAGATGGTTGTTCTGGAGGAGCAGAAGGAAGAGGAGGAGAAGAAGGTGTGTGTGTGTGTGTGTGTGTGTGTGTGTGTGTGTTAACCTCACTTCAGCCCTTGCTTCCACTGCACTGCCATGTTCGTTGTTTCCGGCGTATCCCCATTCTGAGCTGTGGCGGTTGAAGTCTCCAATCACTGTCCTTGGTTTCCCAGATGATGGTATTTCTGGCATCAGGAAAGGTGTGGCAGATGGCTTGTAGTCGGAGGTGATGGTAATTCCTCTGAGCTCAGCGGTCAGGACCTCAATGCTGTTTTCATCGCTCTTTGTTGTTGATTCAATGATTGTCCCATTTTTTGCAAGCATGACGCTTCCATGTACTGTAGCTGTGGTAATAATCTCACCATTACTATTATGATTGGTTTAATGTTTTCATGTTAGCTGTGGTAATAATAACACCATTACTGTTATGATTGGTTTAATGTTTTAATGTTAGCTGTGGTAATAATAACACCATTACTGTTATGATTGGTTTAATGTTTTAATGTTAGCTGTGGTAATAATAACACCATTACTGTTATGATTGGTTTAATGTTTTCATGTTAGCTGTGGTAATAATAACACCATGACTGTTATGATTGGTTTAATGTTTTAATGTTAGCTGTGGTAATAATAACACCATGACTGTTATGATTGGTTTAATGTTTTAATGTTAGCTGTGGTAATTATCTCACCATTACTGTTATGATTGGTTTAATGATTTCATGTTAGCTGTGGTAATAATCTCACCATTACTGTTATGATTGGTTTAATGATTTCATGTTAGCTGTGGTAATAATCTCACCATTACTGTTATGATTGGTTTAATGTTTTAATGTTAGCTGTGGTAATAATAACACCATGACTGTTATGATTGGTTTAATGTTTTCATGTTAGCTGTGGTAATAATCTCACCATTACTGTTATGATTGGTTTAATGTTTTCATGTTAGCTGTGGTAATAATAACACCATTACTGTTATGATTGGATTAATGTTTTCATGTTAACTGTGGTAATAATAACACCATTACTGTTATGATTGGTTTAATGTTTTCATGTTAGCTGTGGTAATTATCATCACAATATGAAGACATTTGAACGGCTGTTGCTCCATGTCCTCAGACCCCAGGTCCACCATGCACAAGATCCACTGCAGTTTGGATACCAGGCGAAGGTGGGCGTGGAGGATGCCATCCTCTACCTGCTCCATAGGGCCCACTCTCACCTGGACAAGGAGAGCGGCGCTGTGAGGATCGCGTTTTTTGACTTCTCCAGTGCCTTCAACACCATCCAGCCGCTCCTGCTGAGAGACAAGCTGACAGAGATGAGAGTGGACCCACCCCTGGTTACATGGATTACGGGCTACCTCACGGAGAGACCACAGTACGTCAGACTGAAGGGCTGTACGTCAGACACTGTGGTCAGCAACACAGGTGCACCACAAGGGACAGTGCTCTCTCCCGTCCTCTTCACCTTGTACACATCTGACTTCCAGCATAACTCTGGGCTCTGCCACGTGCAGAAATACTCAGACGACACTGCGATAGTTGGCTGTATCAAGGATGGAAGGGAGGGGGAGTACAGGAGCCTGGTCGAGGACTTCGTGAGGTGGTGCAGGTCCAACCATCTGCAGCTGAACACCTCCAAGACCAAGGAGATGGCGGTGGACTTCAGAAGGAAGAAACCAAATCTCCAACCCGTGTCCATCAAGGGGGTCAATGTGGAGGTGGTCAGGACCTACAAGTATCTGGTTCGGCAAATGGACGACAAGCTGAACTGGACAGCAATTGTGGACGCTCTACACAGGAAAGGGCAGAGCTGTCTGTACTTCCTGAGAAGCCTGGGGTCCTTCAACATCTGCCAAAAATTACTGCAGATGTTTTACCAGTCTGTGGTGGCCAGCGTACTCTTTTATGCTGTGGTTTGCTGGGGAGGAAGCAGCAGGAGGAGAGACACCGGTCGACTGGACAGACTGGTGAGGAGAGCTGGCTCAGTAGTGGGCACAGAGCTGGACTCTCTGGTGACAGTGGCAGAGAGAAGGACCCTGGACAAACTGCTGTCCATCCTGGACAACACCCACCACCCTCTGCACGACACCTTCACCAGGCAGAGGAGTGTGTTCAGTGGCCGACTGCTGTCCCAGTCCAGCTCCACTAATAGATTTAAAAACTCTTTCGTCCCCCTGGCCATCAGACTGTACAACAGCTCCCAGTAAAGGCAGGGAGGACATCAACAATAGACATTTTATTTATATCTGTATCTTGCACATCCATCTGCACTGTTTTTACTTTAATTTGTACTGTTTTACTTTCATTTGCACTGTTCTACCATCTGCACTGATTTACTTTCATTTGCACTGTTTAGGCAAGGCAAGGCAAGGCAACTTTATATAGCACTTTTCATACACAAGGTAGACTCAAAGTGCTTCACATATAAACATTGTCATACAATAAAATTAAATAATAGATAAGTAAAAGAAAACATATGCAAAGAAATTAGTAAAATAGTGCAATGTATCTTTCTGGTAAAAATAGAAAATAAAGGAGAAATTAAAAAGGCATGTTAGTACGTAAAAGAAAACATATGCAGAGAAATGAGTAAAATAGGCCTTATTCTGGGACTCCAACCCAGACAGACGTCGGGACTCTAACCCAGACAGAACTCTTTCTCTGGGACTCCAACCCGACCTAAAAGAGCTTGGTCCTTTCTCTGGGACTCAAACCCAGATTCTAGGCAAGGCAAGGATTCAAAGTGATCAACAGTCTCTCTGGTACCCACGTCCCACGTTGGGATTGGAACATGGTACTTTCTCTGGGACTCCAACCCGGACCCTATTCTAGGATTCTAACCCAGATTCCAGGACTCTAACCCAGACACAAGTCGGGACTCTAACCACAAACTAACGGCTAACGGTTTACTGTCTTCACCGTTTATTGTAGCTACTGTTAATTTTATTTTAGATCTGAATTTAGGCTAAAGTTTATTGTAGGTACTGTTAATTTTATATTTTAATTAATATCTTAATTTTAGTCTAATGTATGTTTAATGTATGTTTTGTTTTTATGCTACTGGATACCTGAATTTCCCTCGGGATAAATGAAGTATCTATCTATCAGTGGCGAGCGGTGACTTTTTACTGTGGTCATGCTGAAGTGTCAATACCATGCGCGCCCGTGGGGGGGCATTCTATTTTTTAATAAAAAATATAATATGGTTAGTGGAAACAGCTTGTAGTGATCACGTTGGTCCAGAGTACATTTGATCACTATAAGCGGTTGATTACTAAAACCGAATTGTTATTACAGTATTTCACTTATTTTTTTATGGAGAACATCATCTAAATGCCAGTTGTATAGTTTTTCAATGAGAAAAATGTAACGAAGCGGTCGTCAGCGCGATCCTCTCGTCAGCTCCACACTCACCCGTCTGCACCTCAATCACAGACCACAGCTGGTTTTCCGCACAGCATTTACAGTAACTCACTGACACGTCTGAGATCAGTAGGCGCTGCTGCCGGTGTGTTTTTAAAACGAACTAGGCTAGTAGCGCCGTAGCGCCGCATTTCTCTGCGGCGCTACGGCGCTTCTATTTTTGCGCATGCGCGTTGTCATATAAGCTGCTTCACTGACAGCTTTTTTGCCATTCAAAACGCTCATCTACGGTAAGCACGGCCTTTAGCAACTGTCCTAGTCGGTGTCACAGTGCGCATGCGCGAAACAAGCTGTCAGCCTTCCAGCTTTTCGCAAGCGAAACGGGACAGATTAGGCACGGATTTAAGACCAAAACAGTAAAACTAAGGTATTGTATAATTGAACACACTGCCAGATTAATATTTTCAATTATTTTTATTTAAGGGCTTGGGCATGCACTGCATTTATAGCTTATTATGACCGCTCGCCCATGCTATCTATCTATCGTAATAATAACACCATTACTGTTATGATTGGTTTAATGTTTTCATGTTAGCTGTGGTAATAATAACACCATTACTGTTATGATTGGTTTAATGTTTTCATGTTAGCTGTGGTAATAATAACACCATTACTATTATGATTGGTTTAATGTTTTCATGTTAGCTGTGGTAATAATAACACCATTACTGTTATGATTGGTTTAATGTTTTCATGTTAGCTGTGGTAATAATAACACCATTACTGTTATGATTGGTTTAATGTTTTCATGTTAGCTGTGGTAATAATTAACACCATTACTGTTATGATTGGTTTAATGTTTTCATGTTAGCTGTGGTAATAATAACACCATTACTGTTATGATTGGTTTAATGTTTTCATGTTAGCTGTGGTAATAATAAAACCATTACTGTTATGATTGGTTTAATGATTTCATGTTAGCTGTGGTAATAATAACACCATTACTTTTAGGATCTGTTTAAAGTTCTCAGAGTCTGACCTCTGACCTCTCTCTGTAATGAGTTAGAAAATTAGTTCCTTATTGTGTGTAAAGGGTTAAAAATATAAATACGCTTGGGGCATTAGCAAAAATATAAAAGTAGACACCACTTTTTTTGTTTTGTTTTTGACTATAATCTAATTATCAAATTTTATAATGTCGGCCTCCGCTAGAATAACTCACCAAGCCACTAGATGGCGCCAGGCGCCGAGGGGATCATTAACGCCAGAAATACACGTTACCGCAGAATAAATCCTGCGAGCAAGACTAACTGAAGTTTTGTTTCGTGTCTCTTGTTTGTTCAACAATAGGTGGGTTAAAACTCCTTAAATGCAACACATTATACTTTGTAGAGTAGGCATGTTTAGTAGGGTCATGAGTGTAATAGTTTTGGTCAGAAGAAGAGAAGGTTTTGTGAATATTGTGTGATGTGACCATGAAGCTACATGCTAATGTTGTTGTGTTAGTGGGTTCTTGCGGGCGTTGCGCTGACATTGGGTTCATGAAGTGAACGTTTCACCTCGGCACGGTTTAGCCGCTGGTTAGTTCATCTAAAACGTGGGTTTGTGACAGTGTCGTAGCATAGTTGTGCTAGGCCTCGGGGCAAGAGGCCTGTTTCCTTGCGTTGCGTCTCTAGGGAATGGTCCGCAGGGCTTGCATGAACCCGTGGCTACAACATAGCTCCTCACGGCAGTGTCCGGGACCTCCTGAACACTATAGAGTCCTCTATCAGTCGACCGAACACTAGCAGCAGTAGCACCACTGGTAACGTTGCATTCCAAACCTTTGGGATGGAGGGAGGTCTCGGGCTGACCCATTGACGGTTCTGGTTCAGTGGAGCTGGAGCAAGAGAGCACTGAGGTGGTCGCAGTAGGCTCCAAGTCGGACTCCTGAACATTGCTAACGCTGGTGGTGCTAGAAGTGGCCGCCGGAGGTGGTTTAAAAATAAATATGTCTATTTTCGGCAATTTCGAATTGCGCGCATCCAGGTCTTTCTTCTCCGTTTTATAGCACCACATTTTAGCTTGCTAAACATTGCAATGGAATGGCTTATCTTTTAACAATATGTTAGAGTTGTAGACACTCACTCTCAAGAAGACAACCCTACCGTCAACGTGCCACGTTAAGCGGTGGTTATACTTCTACAACTGCGTAATGCGCTATCCAACTGCGCAACCTCGGAGCCCCTCGAACCCTTACCCTACATGCCCACTGCACCGTCAGTCAACGGACGTGGGAAGGCGTGGCTGACGGATGGGGGAGTAGTCTTTGCAGAGGCATCCGTCTGCCAATCAAATCGCTTCGCGCTCCATTTTTTAAATTAACTTCTCTGCCGCTCTCCCGCTTTCCAGTATCGAGCCCGAGTCGCGTCACAGTGCTTAAATTTGCATACGCGATCTGATTGGATGACGGATCCGTCGCTGCCGAAAAAGTTGAACATTTTTCAACTTTCTGACGGTGGCGAACGCTCCAACTGAACGGACGGATCCACAATGCATTGCGCGTCCGTCCCCATTCAAAGTCAATGGGTGACGGACAACTGACGGAGGTAGTGGGCACGAGGCTTTAGGCTTTAAGGTGAAGGCTGATTAGCTTTTAGCGTAACGTTAGCCCAGCGGCCCGCTTTCTCCTTCTCTGTCTCTAGTCTCGACGCTCAGCAGACTAGCAAAACTCTACAACTCACGACTACTAACGTTACTGTATGATAAACACTGATTATTAAAGTGAAGATGCTGTAGGCTATTTAGTGTTTTTAAAAGGTTTAATCACTTGAAACAAGGTTGCTGATAATATTGATAGGGAAATAGTCAGTGATAAAAGTAAGAAGTGTGTGTGTCTGAGAGAGCGAGTAAAATTCTGTTAGTTTTATTACAGGGAAGCACGATGAGGGGAGGGCTAGAGAATTGTGTGTGTGTGTGTGTGTGTGTGTGTGTGTGTGTGTGTGTGTGTGTGTGTGTGTGTGTGTGTGTGTGTGTGTGTGTGTGTGTGTGTGTGTGTGTGTGTGTGTGTGTGTGTGTGTGTGTGTGTGTGTGAGAGCCACATGAGAAACTGACAGCAAAGCACCTTGTCTGAGAGAAAACTGTCTGGCAATAATGGCTGTTTAACTAGGGAACAATTTATTTATTTAAATATTCAGTTGTAAAAGATTAACAGTACAGTTCAGGAACATTTTAGGGAGCCATTTATTTGTTTAGATTGTGTTATGTTGCAAATCTGATAAGCTGTTGTCGTGTTTATTAGACATACGCTTAAAGGCATTTAAATTAAGTTTAGTGTTGGAGTTTGTATTCAAAATTTTGACGCCAATATTTTCTATTTTTCTGTAAATTAATATCGGCTCCAAATATCGGTTATCGGCCCCCTTGACTACTAATAATCGGTATCGGCCCTGAAAAAAACATTGGTCTATCTCTAATATGTTATAAGCATAAAGTCAAAGTCACGATTTGAATAGATTTCCTGGTGCAGAATAAATCCTGCGAGCAAGACTAACTGAAGCTTTGTTTCGTGTCTCTTGTTTGTTCAACAATAGACCACAGGATTTGTGCCACCATACCCTCTTGGCTACCCCTAGGTCAAGGGTGCAACATTTTGGGGGCTCGTCCGGGATTGGCATCTAATGCTAAGGAGGAGCTAATCGCTACCATTGAAGCTGAAAAATAGTTACCAGTCCTGGATCAACGAGTGGGACGGCAGACTTCAGAGATCCAGAGATGTCTGCTGTAAAAGATCTGCACAGAGAAATTCAGTGGAAGCTCATCCAGCTGACCAGCTCCGCCGACACAGATGCTCTTGCTGCTGCCATCAAGGATGTGGTCGAGGAAGAGGTGCCAGGAGAATATTCAACAGAGTTGGAACTTTTTGACTTCATTAGGGATGTCCTGAAAAGTGACCGGTTGAGAAGTCTAGAGGACCAAGGTATGAGTCATCTGCTCTTCTTCAACGACCTCATGAGTGAACTGAAACAGCTGCATGATGAAGAGGTTTTTGTGTTGGAAGAAGAGACTGAGCCAGTTGAAGTAGTATCGGTAACAAGTGAGAAGGTAAACGTGACATTAACCAAAGCTGAAAAGAAAGGTGATGTAACTGATGTGATCAAGTTGAGAGATGTTTCTGCTATCTGGCCACGTAGAGAGATGAAGTTACATTGTGGGCAGATTGCCGATATTGATTCTGATGTAATTTATAACACCCTATGCAAACAGATTGAAGAGGGGTTGACTGAGAATTTTTCAGAGTCAGAAGTGATTTGTGCTGTATGAAGCCTGGTACCTTTAAAGACATGGTAAATACCAAAGATAACTTGACTGTAGCTGAGCTTGAACGGTTCCTCAGAGCACACTTTAGAGATAGTAGTAGTGCAGAGTTGTTTCAGGAACTTAGTCTGGCAAAACAGGATAAGGAAAACCCACAACAATTCATGTACCGGTTAATGGGGTTAAAATAACGTGTCATATTTGCTGCAAAGCAGAGTGAGTCTGAGTTCCAGTACGACAGTAAACTTGTCCAAGGTGTGTTCCTCCACTCACTGTATCAGGGCCTAAAGGAAAATTACTCCTACCTTAGGCGAGACCTTTAGCCTCACATTGCCAACATGAGCACAACTCAAGATCTTATCCTAGATTTCATGACACAATTAGTTAGTGAGGCGGTGGAGAGACAAATACTATTGGCTCGGACACCAAAAAATAGAACAGTTACTGTAAATGCCACACAACAAGGGGGGAAACAAAAAGCAGCACAGGCTCCAGCTGAGAGCCCAGCCAGCGTCCTGCAGACCCAAGCAGAGCTCCTAGCCAACCGTACTGCTATCCAAGAACTCACAGCTCAAGTTTCAGCTCTCACCAAGAGTCTGGAAAAAACTCTTACCCCTGTTGTAAGTAACGTAGAGACTGTAAAAACCCCAAAAAGAACATCTGCTCAACCACCATCAGTACCTAGAGGGAAATGCAGGCTATGCATAACAGAAGGGATTGTCATGTGCACCCACTGTTTCAAGTGTGGCAAAGAGGGTCACAGAGCTGTTGGCTGCCTAGCTACCCGTAAGCCTTTGGAAAACTGGAAGAGGTCACTTGGGAGGGACCACCAGTGACTGCAACTAAACCAGAGTCCCAAGTCACAGTAGCCTCACTAAAAAATGAAACTCCAATCAGTAGCAGGGCGTCAACAAAACCCAAAATAAGAGGAAGTCATGTTGCTAACCTTATTGGTAGGAAATGTGGTTAGGGTTTGGGGCATCACATGTTACCTTAATGGTGTAAAACTCAGATACTACTTGATAGTGGAGCACAGGTTACTATCCTTGAAAAGTCGTGGCTTGAAACACACCTACCACATGTCGAAATCCAGTCCTATCATATTGGAGAGTTTGGAAGACCCAGAAAGCATCAGTGAAGCTCCAGCCCAAGCAGAGCCTTCAGCCGAAACTGAGCCTTCAGCCCAAACTCAGGCTGGGTGCGCAGCCGTCAAAGTTGAGAAAAGAGGGTTAACAATTCCAAGTGGCCTAATCTGCCAAGTGAAATGTCATTTCCGGTCCAGGTCAGTGAAGAGGACAATGCTGTTTGAACCAAACCCAGGGTGTGTCATGCCAGAAGGACTAGACCTGTTTCCAGCACTAGTGGATGTGACAACAGGTTCTTTCAAAACAGTTAGAATCCCAGTACATAACCCCATGAAACATGACATCTTCTTGCCCCATAGATCTGTTTTAGGCTGTATAGTGACAATAATTTACAGCAAACCAATACAACTCAGCTTTCCCCTGCAATCAAGCAACCCTACCAGTGACACCCAACTGTGCTCTGCCCAGGGTAGCACACTCAGAAGTACAGCTGATGCTAATAGCTCGCCACAGTCACGCTTAAATGAGAAATGGCACCCTCGGGTCAATTTGGATAATCTTGACGAGCAGCTGCAGGAGGCTGTACGTGAAATGTTATACAATGAGTCTGATGTTTTTGCAAGAGGAGAGGGAGACGTAGGCCTTATACCCAATTTAAATCTTAAGATTAATGTTGTGGATAACACCCCTGTCCAGAAATCCTATAACTCGATCCCAAAGCCTTTATACAAGGAGGTTAAAGAGTACGTACAGAACCTCCTCGACCGAAGGTGGATCCGCAAATCTTTCTCCTCCTACTCCTCACCGAGTTAGGGTTAGGGTTAGGTGAGATGGTTAGTGGTTGGGGTGGACTGTGTGGTCGCTGTTGCTCTGGCCTATTGTACCAGGTGTGTGAGAGGTGTAGGTGAGGGTGTGATGTGTGATGGATGTAAGTGAGTGTAAGATGAAGGTGTTGTGTGTCGCGAGTAGGAAATGGGTGAATAGGTGTGGTAGATGTGTATGCACAATGGGTGTATACTTAATGTGGTGAATGTATGCTAGGATTTGTCATTTAAGCCTGTGGGTGTAAATGTATGTATCCCGGTGATCCAGAGGTGTTCAGTGTGTCTGCGTTGTGGGGTGGTCCAACTGTGGTCTGACTGTAAACCGTAAATAGTGAGGTAGGTGACGGGGTGTTGTGTGAAGTGTGTGACCAGGGTTGTTTGTAAGTGTTGTTGTTTAAGGTTATGGAGGTGTTGTTTTAAGCGGGTGATCATTCTGTGTTTTGTTTCTCCGATATAGTGTTTGTGGCAGTAGGTGCATGTGATGATGTAGACTAAGTTGGGGGAGTCAATACTTGGGGGGATAAAGGATGGGTAGAGTGGTGTGGCTGTGTGGGTTGGTGATGGATTTGTGTGGTTTGAAAGTGTCCACGGGCCATAGGATAAGGGGTTTTTACCGAAGTGCACCCCGGTGCAGGCCGTTTTCAGTAAATATCTATTGACAGGAAGGTGCCAGAGAAACGGGAGGCAGACGCACCCCCCCAAAAGGGAGGAGGGGCTTTCCAACGGCGCCAAGCACGAGTCCGTGCGACCTACCCCCCTGAGATGTGGAGTCGGGCATCACACATTATCAATGGTGTTTGGCTCATTCATTGCCAGCGGAGGCTCCTCCACCGAGCAAGGTGGTGGAGAGGTCAAGAGGAGAGGAGGTCGACGGGCAAGGTTGTTTCCGGGTCGCACCTCCTGTAGGGCAGAGACGACTGGGTCTGGGGGTTGAAGAGCCAAGAATTGTGACTGGAGGTTTGGGGTCCGGCGTGGGAGATCCAAGCTTCGTCTCCAAAACGCAAGGAGGACAGATGACCGGCAAGGTGGTCCGCACTGGTGGGACGACCGTAGCTGGAC
>OLKM01002380.1:50421-52984 GCA_900291075.1 Melanogrammus aeglefinus | reverse complement strand
GAGACTGATGCTCATATTGTAATGCATTGAGACTGATGCTCATATTGTAATGCATTGAGACTGATGCTCATATTGTAATGCATTGAGACTGATGCTCATATTGTAATGCATTGAGACTGATGCTCATATTGTAATGCATTGAGACTGATGCTCATATTGTAATGCATTGAGACTGATGCTCATATTGTAATGCATTGAGGAGACTGATGCTCATATTGTAATGCATTGAGACTGATGCTCATATTGTAATGCATTGAGGAGACTGATGCTCATATTGTAATGCATTGAGACTGATGCTCATATTGTAATGCATTGAGGAGACTGATGCTCATATTGTAATGCATTGAGGAGGCTGATGCTCATATTGTAATGCATTGAGACTGATGCTCATCTTGTAATGCATTGAGGAGACTGCAGCTCATATTGCCCCCGCTTTGGGCAGAATCATTTAGGATTTCCATAAAGAAAGACAAAGTTATGATTAAAGCTCATAGTACAGGGGCACAAAAGGAAGTATCATTAGTAAACTACTTTGAATTAGTGCATTAGTCTATAGGTATATCTGGATGGATGTAGAAAAAGCATAAACATTTGGAAATTTTGCCAGAAACAACATAGCCGGTTCTCAAAGGTATTTTCAATTCGAATAGGTTAAAGTAAAACACTTTGAAGGAACGCTGACATATTCTTTATTGATGTTCCACTGAGGTGTTCTCTGAATAAAGCTCCTTTGTGTTTGTTATCACAGAGTACTACATTGACTCTCCCTGCTTTGTTTGGAAGGAAGAGACCACAGAATTGGTTTTAATTCATGAAAACCCAAAATATGACAGAAGTAATTGATGCGGAATCATGTCAATTTTGGTTTCCATGTTCTGAGGATAATTCAGAACGGAAATTGTCAAATCCAATTCAGTTTTTTTGCCGATGGGCTCATTTCCTGCCATCTTTCTATTATTCTGAAGACTCACTGAAGTGTACCATTTGGATGATCACCACGACGACCACACACTATGGGATAGTTTCCATGGAAACAGCTCAGAATGGTTGACAAGGGATCAGACGGCAGTCTTCATATGACATGATTGGAAAAATATATATATATACATTTAAAAATGTATATGTTTATATATATATATATATATATATATATATAATATATATATATATATATATATATATATATATATATATAGATATATATATAGATATATATATATATATATATATAAAAAATACACACTGTGAGTCCAGGATGTTGATCCCAAATAGAAATTATAAAAAATCCACAGCTTTAAATAATGTAGTATTTAAATTAATTTATAAATAGGCAAATTCCATTTTCTCTTTCATCTACATGGCACCAATGGCTAAAGTTTCTATGCGAGTGTTGGGGAGAGTTTCCATTGGGCACAGCAGATTCGCTTGTTTCCCAGACTTTTCTCACTTGTAGCCGTGATCTAAGGCAACTGCCGCCGACCAAGCAGTCTGCCAACACACGAGTTAAACAGACAGACGGACGGACTAGCATGCGATAGCAGAACCCTCTTTGTATTCTTGTGTTTGCGTGACGGCAGCACCAGAGCTGTTCTCTGAAAACACTTTTATTTGGCTCTAAAGCGAGTGGGGGCGGGTTAGGGAGGGTGTGTGTGTGTGAAAACAAAAAAGAGAATTAGAGAGAATTGATTAAACGCCATTTCGGTTCTGTTTGTTTTGCATTAAGTGTCTTTGATGAGCCGCATCCATTAATGACTTATTAATGCACATTCACTCAGCAGCGCATGAGTGACAGTCAAAATAACACAAAATAACAATAACACTCCTGCAAAACAATTTCCTGAGTGCTTGGATACTTTGCTAGGTAAAACACCTAGCTACTTGGATTTGAGTTTTCAGACTTTACTTTATGCACTTATCTGACCCCTGGACCGGTTCAGGGGAGACCATTTAGCCACCTAACACTTTGATGAACTGCTCCATTAGTAGGAGTGGAATGTGTCCTCTGATCAGAAAGACGGGGCACAAAGAGGGACGTGTTGCTGCTGTCAAAACGGGTACTTCTACTTTCAGTATTTTTAATGATTGTATATTCTCCATGAAATACCCAACTATGGTCCAGCTCACACTCCCTTTGTTCTAGTTCCTTTAATCCTCTCCCGTTTCTATCCTCAATGCAGTATCTTGAAGGACAGAGAGAGCCTCTAACCTATAGTGGAGGTGATGGAGAGGCTGGTGAAGCAACCTTTACTCTTCAGTGGGAGAGGAAGACGCGGGTTGGGGGTGGGCAGAGGAAGGCGAGGAGGATAGCAATAATGTGAAGGTGAATGTAGAAATGATGAAAAAACTGACGAGATGGAGGAGTGAAAGAGTGATGACAGACATGACAGAAAAGAAGGGTAGCCAGGAGACGAAAATGGATTGCAAAGAAACAGATCACAGCCGCAAGACTTAAAGCAGCCACTTGAAACACACACACACACACACACACTGACTCACTCCCTCACTGAGGAGTGACAGCGGCATATGGAAATGTTAGAGTGCTGTGCATGCAGGCATCAGTTTC
>OLKM01002380.1:40421-45421 GCA_900291075.1 Melanogrammus aeglefinus | reverse complement strand
GTGTGTGTGTGTGATTGTCTGTGTATGTCATTGTGTAGGGGGGTGACCTATCATTACTGCCGCGTTTCACTGCCACCATGGCGGCAGCGCCACTATCATTATAGCCTCTGTGAGTGGAGGGGTAGGGGTGGGGGGGGGGGCTGAGAGGATTGACCCATGACCTCAGCGCCTGGCCGGGGCTAATGGAGTTCGGAGAGCTATGGATCACCAACCGATCATCATCATTATCCCTTTATACGTGAGAGTAAATAGAAATACAGATATAAATATATATATATTTATATTTAGAAAATGTCATGTATTGCATAGCTCCATCCATCCATCGGTGTTATCATTATTTGTGTCTTTTTGTAGGTAATAGAATACATCAATGAGCACCACGTATTACAACTAGTCCAAAGAAATATTGATGGGCAGGATTCCTCTTCCAAAGTAGCCAATACAAGTAGTACTTGTATTCCAAGTACACTCGCTCTTCTGAGCTCAACTCGTGCATTGGGTATGTTGAGTGTGTGTCTTATTTTGTGTTTTACTTTTGCCCCTTTATCTATCATCTTGATGGAAATAAATCCGGCTTGTGGGATTACTTATGCCAGACTTTGTGCCGCAGCAGTAGTTGGGCTAACCAGGACAGTGGAGCACGGTAGGAGTACAGGGGTGGGATAAGCAGATGAGACAGGAGAAGACAGGGATGCAGAGTGCAGCAGAGAGCTCTACGGCAGCACATCAGTCTCAGTCAGGACAAGCATCTTACTAAAGGTGACTCCAAAACATCACTTTGGGTCAAAGTGTGAGAATTTTTGGCATTTCCACACTGACTTTCCTGTGTCCATCCTATCTCTCTCTCTCTCTCTCTCTCTCTCTCTCTCTCTCTCTCTCTCTCTCTCTCTCTCCTCTCTCTCTCTCTCTCTCTCTCCTCTCTCTCTCCCTCTCTCTCTCTCTCTCTCTCTCTCTCTCTCTCTCTCTCTCCCTCTCTCCCCCTCTCTCCCCCTCTCTCGTCTCTCTCTTTTACCTCTGTCTCTCTCTCTCTCTCTCTCTCTTCACTCTCACTCTCACTCTCACTCTCTCTCTCTCTCTCTCTCTCTCTCTCTCTCTCTCTCTCTCTCTCTCTCTCTCTCTCTCTCTCTGTTTTTGTTTAATGCAGTAAAAGAATGATGTTAAGTCTGTGATCTGTGTGATGGAAGGAATGGTTGGTGAGGCACTGACACACGCCTTGGTCAATTGTTTCTATTAGCAGAAATCTTGATATTGGATCTGACATGGGTTCATATTGCATCTTCACGTTTGATCTTTGGGTCCTGAAAATATGCCTCCGGAGGATGTGGAGGAATTAAGATAAAGAGAGATGCAGAGAGCACTGCAGCATGACGAAACAGACCCAGCTTCACACAGAAATGCGTTTGGAAATACACACACACACACACACACACACACACACACACACACACACACACACACACACACACACACACACACACACACACACACACACACACACACACACACACACACACACACACACACACACACATATGTACCAACACATATACACATACTAATAAAGACAAACACAAAAATGTATTCGTTTTGGACGCACTTTACCTCACCACTGCCTCCTTCCTAACTCACACACACACACACACACACACACACACACACACACACACACACACACACAAAGAGGAAAGAGAGAGGGTAAAGAGAGAGAGAGAGCGAGAGAGAGAGAGAGAGAGAGAGAGAGAGAGAGAGAGAGAGAGAGAGAGAGAGAGAGAGAGAGAGAGAGAGAGAGAGAGAGAGAGAGAGAGAGAGAGAGAGAGAGAGAGAGAGAGAGAGATGAAGACACACAGAGACAGAGCGAGAGAGAGACACAGAGAGACAGAGAAAGAGAGAGTCCTTAAAAGCACACACACAGACACACACACATGCATCCATGAACGAAGGACCACATATGTGTGGGTGGATGGAGATGGGAGTGAAGCCAGTAATAATGTAATGTTTGAGGCCTGATTTGAATGTTGGAGTCCTGGTAGGAACGTTGGTGGCCTGATAGGAACGTTGGACGCCTGGTTTGAATGGTGGATCCCTGCTTTGAACGTTGGAGGCCTGGTTTGAACGTTGGAGGCCTGGTAGTATCAATGAAGGCCTGGTAGGAGCGTTGGAGGCCTGGTAGGAGCGTTGGAGGCCTGGTAAGAACCCCACCACAGGAGGCTGTGGCGTAATGTCATACAGTCCTCCTCCGGTTGGGAGCTCAGTGTTGTTTGCCTCCAGTCTGCTGCGGTGCAATTATCTGTAACTTGTCTGGGTGGATGCATCAGTTTCTCTGCGTGACTGTTTCAGCTTGTGTGTGACGGTGATGAGCCGAGATGAAAGCGGTGTGTTCCCCGTCCTTCACTGCTGATGTGTAATTAGCATTCAGTAAGTGTCGGGCAAAACATGATGTTTCAGCAAACTAAGAAGGGAACTAAGACGGTGCATGACTTGTCTTGTCATTCACCGTCTCCTCTTTTACTTCGCAGATGTGTGTTACTGACATGTGCCACCGATTTTCCCAAGCGCTAAGTATGTCTCAAGAAACGTGTCGTGTTTCGTCTCTCTCATGTAATCCCAGGAGTGTTCCTGTGCTAGTTTTGTTTCAGTCTAATAACGTTGGTTCACGATCGTGCATCCATTTTATGGCTGCGCCGTAATGCATTGTGTTTGCTCAGTGTAGCGACCCATAATCCTCATAATCTCATCCGCTAATAATGCGATTATGTTGCTAACCTCCAACGAGCCCGGGCAGCGTATGGAATATACACAACTTTGTATGTTCATAAACTAGCAAGCTGCAATCACCCGTGGTTCAAGGAAATCATAAATGATGTCGCTACAATGGCGTCATTATTCACATTTGCTTGAACCTTATAGGCCTAGTCATCATTATATGTCCATAAAGATTCATGGCTCGCTCTGCTGCTGCCGGATAATCTCATCCCGATATTCATGTTCCGGCCGGGACCCCGTCAGCACTTTTCACTTTTCCTCTATAATTATTGTCTAATGAAACCGGGCTGCCACCTGATTCATGAATCCTCTTTCATTTTTGTTCATTGAATTACAGATTGATGTTCAATTAATGCTCACTGTGAATCACTTAAATGCTAACTGGGCGCAGCTCACTCTGCTGTTTTATGCATGTTGTCTGTATGTGTGCCTGTGTGTGCGTGTGTTAGTTTTTTTTTGTGTTTTTGTGTGTATGTGTTTGTGTGTGTATGTGTGTGTATGTGTGAGAGATAAAGTTAGCAAAACTGCATCAACTTAGACATGGCCCACCCCCCCACCCTTGAGAGCGTTTGTCTTTGATTAGAAAGCAGTGAGTGCAGAGCGGCTGAGTGCACTGCATCCCTAATTGTCGTGCTGGACCGGTGCTCTCTGACTGAGGACTATGAAGCCAGCAGAGCACAAGGGAAGTTAATTATGACCGCCTTTGGCTCAGAGACCTGCAAGCTGCTAGCTCTTTATGTGGACCAGGAGCCGGTCTCAGAGAGGAGGGCCTTAGTGTCCGTGTCTCCATCATGGTCTCTTCATAATCACAGCACATGCATTGTGATTAAAAGAAAAACACACTGGCACGCCTATATGACCCTGGCACTATAGGATTGTGTTATTGATGAAGATATCAGTTGATTTGGGTATACGTGCAGCAGGCTGTGCTGTTGTCTGATTGTTCAATGTAACCACAGACGTTTGCCTCATGTTTAAAATACATTCAACCTCAGAATATTCACTAGGATGATCGGGAAGTTGTTCCTCTGAGTGTCTTGTCTGACTTCATTGCTTTTATTATCGTCGAGGGCACCTCTCAGCTCATTCTCAAGTCTACCCCCACTTATGAATAGCGTAGAACAGATTTTATGTTGTTTTTATTTCACGGGGTGAGAAATGAGGTTGATTAAGGCGGTGGATTTGACAGATGTGGAGCGTAAGTGTGGGGTGTGCATATGGGATTGCTCTGGAAGAAGAGACTCACACTGACAGCAGGATTCACACAGCTGCGGTTTCAGGCACCCTTTTAAAATGAGCCTGCATTCATTGCATGTGTGGTCATGACATCTTACTCAGTTTAAAGCAGTCGGGGTTGATATAATACAGAATTAAAAGGTTTAAAACCTCTTCAAAACTGTGGTGTAGGAATAAATTTTTCCCTTGTGTTGGCCTCCTATAGCCACACAAGAAAGATCGATGACACCTCATTAAAATCCTATAGGGTCTTATATCAATGATTATTGCACACCAGAAACAACTCTACCATGTCTCCCTTCCCGATAGCTACTCCAGACCCTGTTGTTTTTGGTAGTTGCTCCAATAATGACTTCATCTCCCTGTGAATGCTCTCTGCCTCAGCTTGAAGTGGCTTTCGACAAAGGATCTGCCAACCGGATGTCAACGCGACTGTAATGCCAATGCACCAGGTGCCTACAATGTGGATCTCAAATTCCTGCACAGGTGTACGAGAGGGGGTCCAACGTGGAGCAGTTTGTGACCCGTTTCCTTCTCAAGGAGTCAGCCAATCAGATCCAGTCACTGCTGAGCTCCGTAGAGAGTGCCGTGGATGCGATTGACGAGCAGCATAGCCAAACAGGGTGAGCTTTTAACATGTAACCTTTTGTGTGTGTTTACGTGTGTGCGTGTGTGTATAGTTGGATTGTCTTCACCCATGTTTATTGCAGCAGACTTTAAACACAAAGTGTCAGCAATCTAAGTGGCAACCAGACACTATCTGCAACACACATGCATGCACACAAACATATACACACACACACACACTCACACACACACACACATACAAGCATACACACAGTGACACACAAACACACACACACACATGCCATATTGTCTTCCCTTTCCTATCTCTGTCCTCCCTCCCTCTCCCCCCCTCTCTCTCTCTCTCTCTCTCTCTCTCTCTCTCTCTCTCTCTCTCTCTCTCTCTCTCTCTCTCTCTCCCTCTCTCTCGCTCTCTC
>OLKM01002380.1:22500-32500 GCA_900291075.1 Melanogrammus aeglefinus | reverse complement strand
ACACCTTTTGGTGACCAAACAACAACCAAGAAGTTAATGTGAGATGTGGTTTAATAGGACCCATGACATATACATACATACTGGCACATGTAAACCACTGGCCGTCTCGTGTGTTGTTTGAGTTGGAGCCATGGACAGTGGGCCTTTAGCGTTGTCCTCCTGCATTCTATGAACAAGGCCACGCCTCGCCCTTAGACACATATAATAGTAGGGCCTATTTATCAGCTGTTCAATGCGTCTCTTTAACATTAATTATTGAAGACGGACTTCTAGAATACAAACAGAGAGAGAATGAGCAAGAGAATATGCAAACTTGCAAAAGTTTTGAATTATTATAGAGAAGAGTTTATCCAGGGTTTCATACTCATATTCTTAATGAGTAAATAATGTTGTTGCTCAAAGCTTGTACGAGATGTTGCCATGGTTTGACCTGCGGCCCTTATAGCTTTAAGAATGGTTATTATTGTATGATTCTATTATTGTACGATTATATATCCAAACGTATTTCTGAATACTTGTTAAAAAAAAATGGCTTCATTAGGTGTTGCTATCACAAAACAGTGGCTTAAGCAAAGCAATCAAAACATTTCATATAATTTGTTCTTTGTTTATGTGTGTATGTGTGCGTGTGTGTGTGTGTGTGTGTGTGTGTGTGTGTGTGTGTGTGTGTGTGTGTGTGTGTGTGTGTGTGTGTGTGTGTGTGTGTGTGTGTGTGTGTGTGTGTGTGTGTGTGTGTGTGTCTGTATCAGGTGCCGTGGAGGTCAGGAAAGAGGGTCTGGAACAACAGATCAACCGCCTGGCAGAGTTAATCGGACGCATGGAGAACAAGGTACACAAACGCGCAAACACACACACACACATGCATAAAACACACACCAATAATCACGCCAACAAACACACAGGTGAGGGGGGTGGAGGGGAGGAGGAGGGGGGAGGTGAGGGGGTGGAGGTGAGGGGGGTGGAGGTGAGGGGGTAGAGGTGAGGGGGGGTGGAGGTGAAGGGGGGTGGAGGTGAGGGGGGTAGGCAGTAGGATGAGGTCATTAGTTTGGGAGACCGTGAGAGAATAGAGAGAGGGAGGGAGAGAGAGAGAGAGAGAGAGAGAGAGAGAGAGAGAGAGAGAGAGAGAGAGAGAGAGAGAGAGAGAGAGAGAGAGAGAGAAATAAATAAATAAAGAGGGAGTAACTGTACCAGGTATTGAGCGAGGGCGAGAGAGAGATAGGGAGGGAAGGGGGATGGGGAGTGAGAGGGAGGGAGAGAGTGAGGGAGAGGGAAGGAGAGAAGGAGGGGAGAGGGATAGAGCGGGGTGCGATTGAAGGAGAGTTGGAAGGGAGTGCCGTGGAAGCAATTAGAGGCCCGACGTCTGACACTGGCGCCGCTCACTTTGTTATATTATTCTTCCTCCTCCCAGTTCTGCGCTTTCATTCCATCGCCATCTGTTTCCCCAAAACTTCCTGCTCTATTCCTTCTCCTCTCTCTCTCTCTCTCTCTCTCTCTCTCTCTCTCTCTCTCTCTCTCTCTCTCTCTCTCTCTCTCTCTCTCTCTCTCTCTCTCTCTCTCTCTCTCTCTCGTCTCTCTCTCTCTCAATCTCTCTCTCTCTCTCTCTCTCTCTCCTCTCTCTCTCTCTCTCTCTCTCTCTCTCTCTCTCTCTCTCTCCTTCTCTGCTCTCAGTCTTCTATCGCCCAATCTCTCAACCAGTTTTCTTCATCCCTCTCCAGCTCTCAGTCTCGATTTGAATAATTAGCACATTTGAAATTTGGTGCTGCCACGAGCAGGACTTGCTAGCTTCAATAGTGTTTGCTTGTGTGTTTGTGTATGTGTGTGTTTTCTAGATGAGCAAAATACATATTTTATGAAAAAAAAACATGCTACTCAAAGAGAATAAATAGTAAAAATACAATGAAGGCCTCATCCTATATGTTAATGTATGTGTTGAATATGTCAATGTCCTTAAAGCTCAGGTGGGTTCCAGTGTGGCCATGAAAGAAAACCTAGGCTGTAGTTGGGCTCTCCTAAACCCGTTTCACTGGGAACAACGTGTTTGAAGTCCTGCCAGGTGGAAGTGTGAATGTGTTTACCAGGTCACATTGTGTCGAAAAGTTTTTTGTATTGATACACAAGTTATTCAGATGATTTTCACCCCGATACTAACTAAATTAATACAATTATAATAAGCCGTAATGTGGTCTTCTGGATGGCTCTTTGAACATAAAGGTCATCATGCCAAAAAAAGTCCATATAACAAACCATAAGAGGTATTTAGAATAGACAGACATTTTTAGAAGTTAAGGCAAATGTATTGTTTTTATTTCTAGTGCAGCATAGTCCAGGTGGTTTGTATGCCAAACAACTGCATAGTTTTACATTGATATTCAACAACAATATGGAGCAAAACCGACCCAATATTTCCAGCCATTTTGGACGGCCTAGGCGAATAAGTATTTCATGGAATGGCTTATTGGTCTATAAATCGTTGGATGCATATGATATATTCAACATGCAAATCGTCTACTATCTACTTTAAACGTCTCCCTTTTCCATGTTGACTTGTCTTCATATCGCTGTGAGTTCATGTCCTGTTTTGTAAAACGTACTTAACAGACTCCAAATGCGTGTGAGCTGTGCTGGGTTACGTCATCACTGTGGGGTTTGGAGTGTGTTTACACGACACAGAAAACAATCACACAAATTATTTTTTTCTTTAAGCCTGTCACACATAATGTGCTGTACTATGGCAGTCCCCTAAATAGAAATACTGCGGCTTTAGCCTCATGAAGCATACATGAGTGTACATGGCTTGGTGTGTGTGTTTGTGAGGGGCTGTTCATGAGTAAATACAGTATATACACTCAAACGAGAGGCTTAGGGGATTGTACAACACAGGAAGAGGAGGCTAGATAAAGGGCAACTCCCTAATACATTGAACTACTCATTCACTGTAGAAGAAACAACCAACATCCTGTCAGTCTGTCCTTTAATTGAGGGAGACAGAAGACAGGGAGCTAGAAAACAGACCATGGCACCAACAGCCGAATATAATTCATGTCAATGCATTGCAAGTTCACTTTACATTTTAAATGTACGGCATTAGGCATACGCTTTCATCCAAACTTAGCGACTTACGCACACACACACACACACACACACACACACACACACACACACCACACACCACACACCACACCACACACACACACACACACACACACCACACACACACACACACACACACACACACACACACACACACACACACACCGACAGCGGAGTGAACCATCCGAGGCGACAACCAGCTCGTCAGGAGCGGTTAGGGTAAGGTGTCATGCTCAGAGACACCTGGACACTCAGCCAGGTATTGAACTAGCAGCCTTCTGCTTACAAGTCACCCAGCTCTTCCTACCGAGCTAAGCTGACCGCATGTCTTGTCATCAGTAGCTGGCTGGTTTGTGATACAGTCCAAAGAACGCAAAATACATAATTCTCCTACATCTTCCACCCACTGTTTTGGATGAGACGAGCACAGCCTCCTTTGTGTCTGCGGTCTCCTCTGTGTCTGCGGTCTAGCTGTCAAGCAGTTTCTTGTTCCTTGCACTTTGTTATAGCAATTGAGTGATTCTGGCTTCCGGTTTCTCTTTCTGCTTACGGCTGGTTTGTGTTCTGCTCTCCTGACATGTCGCTGTGGTTTGTGTTCTGTCGTGTGCTTCTTCTCGGTGTCACAGACGGTCTGCTTTGATCTGCACCAGCGGCTAACAGACACGGACGGCACCGCCAGCGCAGTGAGTACACAAACTCAATCAGAAGCATGTGTTACCCGGCAGCGGCCTCTGCCCTGCTGCTAAAAGCTGCTCCGAAATAACACATGAAGAAGGAAGAACATCTTACTTCTAACTCAATCAAACAGCCAGGTGGACCAGGTCACTGTGTTGGGGGACGACACCACCTGTGTCTCAATGCTGAATACCTTCTTCTAAAATCCAACCTTATTCAAAGGGACGGAGTAGACGGAGCCATGACGGAGGCTCACGCTGTCTCTGCTAATTCAAACGAATAAACAAACACACCACGCTCTGCTCTTTTATTTTTGTGTTTTTTAAAAGTCGACGCATGAAACAGGCCGGAGGGTTTGTAGGTGCAAAAGAAGGGATGTGGAATGGGAGCAGCTATGCACTACACACTATAGCTATACAGCTATAGTGCAGATGAGCTTGTTTTCTCAGTGCAGGACGTTAAAATCGTGGAGAAAGCAGAGCTGTGGGGGCGTGCAAAGGCATAAACACCCTGGAGGCAAAACAACACCAAAAAATATTAACCTAATTATATACAGGGGCCATAGCCCTTGATACACTTTACTGCATGCTGTAATCAAGTGGGAGAGAGCAGAATTAACGACGCTAGAGAACATCATATCAGCATTGTGTCAATGTTGGGCTTTTTGTACAAGAACTACGACCTTGTGGCTGCATTGTGGAGCTGAGCAGAGGTCACAAATGCACATCCTCTGAGCGAAAAACAGGAGATTGCATCTGTGGAAACCCAGGGGGGGAAATCCAGTTATTAATTGAGAAATGAAATTGTCAATTCTATGAGCCCACTTAACCCCTCCACCCCGGTGGTGAGGCCCTGTGATTGAACCCTCTAGTGCGACCCGTCCTCTGTCGCGCTCTCTTCATTCCATGGTTGCAATCTTGATTTTCCCTCAAACAGGTGGCAGTCCTCTTAACCTTGCTCTCCCCAATCCCTCTACCCCAAACCCTATCCCTAACCTTTCTCCACTCCATCTCCCTGGAAGGAAGGGATCAAAATGTAATTAATGCCCCCCCCCCCCACACCCCCCCATCTGAATCAGCCCCTATGTCAGAGCAGCTGCAGTCAGCGTACCCCGCTCCATGCAGCAGGCAGCAGGAGGACCACGTCTCTCCTAGAAATCCACACGCACACACACACACACACACACACACACACACACACACACACACACACACACACACACACACACACACACACACACACACACACACACACACACACACACACACACACACATACACACACACACACAAACACACACTACATGGTAGTATTTCCAAGGCACAGCTTCAGTGGACATAGTGTGATCACCTCCACATGCTGCAACGCTTTGATAGGCACTGACAGCAGTTTCTCTGTGAACACACACGGTCACGCACACACACACACACACACACACACACACACACACACACACACACACACACACACACACACACACACACACACACACACACACACACACACACACACACACAACACACACAACACACACACACACACACACACACACACACACACACACACACACACACACACACACACACACACACACACACACGCACACACACACACACACACACACACACACAGCAGAGTGACTCACACACTATGAGTTCTGTTTTTTCTCATTACACTGTTAATAGAGCATAGCACTGACACACATAATAAGTCCCAAGTCCAGAGTGTCATCCACAACCATAATGGCACATTGGAACGGAACCGAGGCATGCCAATACCAGGCCATGCCAGCGCCTGTTACCAGGCAACAGAGGGAGACATGGATGAATGTTGAGAGATTCAGCTGACAGATAAAGAGAAGTAAGGATTTGTTGGTTCTCCAGGATATAAGGGGGATTGAAGCCCACAGTACCGCTGGAGAACAGTGCAGTATAAAACACAAACAACAGAACCCTTGCATGTGTGGCACATCTTGTTATCTACAGTAGCTGGTGGGCTTGACACAGCGCATTTCAAATAAGCATGTCAAAGTGCCATTGTTGGCTCCCCACTGTAAATAATGGAGGAGCAAATCAAAGCAGAGCCAGCAGAAGACAGAAGAGGCAGGACTGCAGCTGGGACGGCGCCGGGCTGGGGACGGCTGCTCGAGGTCCGCTGGACGCCTGGAGGTGTGAGGGCTCCCGGCACGTAATGAAATGCTCAGAGACGGGAGGGGGGGGTGATGGGAACCACAGATAGACGGGAACGGAGGAGGGGTTGGATGTTCGGAGGCAGAGGAGAGGATTCAGGGGAAGCCCGGCATTGTGCCTCGCTGACGGCAGTATTCCCATAACTTATCCTGACAGGATAAGCGTTGGCCGGTCTCAGCACGGCCGCCTCACTCTGGTCAGTGGAGCCGACGGCATGACATTTGAAATGATAATCCTCAAGATTATCGTAGAATAGATTATCACTTCATATTGTTTGTTTGGGTAATTAAATGTTGTGATCAATAGTCACTCAAACTCACTCTGTGTTTATTTTTGTGCTGTCCACGCATTTCTTTCCATGCGTGGTGGTAGGAACATAATATATAGAACATGCATATGTGATGCTATATTAGCATAATATCCCTAGGGAATATGCAAATCTGATTAATTCACAGCATGTTCACCACATAATGGACACGCTGGTCATAGAGACTGTAATTATTTTTTTTGGTGGTAACATTTAAAAAATATCCATTTTGATTATTTTATTAACTGATGAAAAAATATCATAAGATCTCAATAATCCTCAGATATGCATTTGATTGCACTTAATTCCGTTGAATCTAAATAAAATCCACAGTCAGGGTGTAGACGTCATGAGCTATTTCTGGACAGGCCTTTGGAGGCAACGAACAGGGTAGCTATTCCTGGTGCAGCTCGTTGCATAATTAACATTGCATTGCAGGACATGCAGGCCGCCATTGTTCCTGACAGAGACGCTTGAGGTACGGCAGTAGCGTAGCCACAACGGAAACCTTGGCTGTGCTTTAGGGGTACTGCATGTGCCAACAGCTGAAGCACTTAGTGTCAACAGCGCTTAATTTGGTACCGTACCTGCATGGAGGCATTTATCTCTGCTTGGGAAACCTAATGGACCCACTGCCAAAGGCCCCAGTGATGGAGACGCTCTGAAGCCTTTGTGCAGTCCTTTCATTGATATTTTATGGAACAAAAAGAGTCTTCAAAAGCATTATTGAAGTAAAACAACATTGCAATTGGCCTACTTGAATTTAAAAGATCTCTCTGATAGTCTGTGTGAATAACTGATTCACACAGACTGAATGACTAAATAAGTGCTGTCCAGTCTTTCTAACCAATAGGTGCGTTTCAAAATGTAATAAAAAAATATTTAGAAGCCTTCTATGCCACCCAATGATCACATGCTAGACTCAAGGTTAATTTTAGCAAAGATATTCTAGATTTTACAATTATATTGTATTAATTAATTATTTAAAAAAGAAAGAAAAAAAAAATCCAAACGTCCTATTCAAGTTGTCTTGGAATGTGAAGGGTTAAAGGAAAGGCGCCCCTTTGTCAGCCAATCAGAATGCAGATGTTGTTTAGATTGGAGAGTAGAGGGATGCTGGGAGGAGAAGCTGTGATACAGGGGTACCATCTCGGTCCTCCCCGTTGGTTAAGGCCCTACAGAGAGGGTCCACACTCACGGCAGTTTGCAATTCATTGCACATGCTAGACTAGATAAATATAGCTTAATATATTCTTCGTTCTGAAACTTTGCATATATCAAGGTTGATTATTCACTATTTTTCGAATTCTATTTAGTATAATGAATACATTTATATATTTGTTCCGAGCCTTTCTGGTTAATAACGAACCTTGAACATTTGCAATGACTAACCTATCCTATGAGATAACGTTTTTGTTAGATGTTGAAGAAATTGATGGTGGAGAATTTGTTTGGACAAATGTAGGGCTGTTATCAGGCTCGGGCATGAAAAGATATTGAGGTGCAGCTTCGGTCAGGTTCAGACCGCGCTTTGTCAGGCTTTGGCCTTGTAGGGTGCAATTTTCGTCAAAGCTTTACTGACAATGGCGTCAATTCCTCTTTAACCCCCCAAACAAGGCAAACAGTAATTCAGTATATGATATTTCAATATCAATATAACTTCATACGATTTTCTACTATGACAAGTGGCTCACGCCAGCCACCAGCTAATTTGTAAGGTTATAGAGTTACAACGATGTTCAACACACTCATAAAGTTATTTTGAGTATGATTGTTTTGACCATGGATAACACTGGCTCACCCACAATATTTTATTTGCCACATAACGCTAGTTAAAGCTGTATGGGTAGTCTACTCTTCTATGGTAAGCTAGCAAGTTAACATTGGTGGTGGTGAAAACAACTCACATCATCCCACACTACTTCACCACGCCATCAAACTACATATTTTGTTATTGTTTGAAAGAGAGCGAACCCCCTAATTCATTCTACCTTTAAAATAAGGTCCTATATTCATTTCTATGCACTAAGCATTTTCTTGTCATATTTGTTGAAATTCTCTCACCCCGACAGAAATCACAAAACCAAATGCTTTGACAAAATAAATATAAAATGCCTGTCCATCACTACCTGCACGCACTCGCTGTGAATGATGGGGGTCTTTAACTAGCCTTGATGCCTGACGCTAGGTGATTGAGAGAGAAAGAGAGAGGGGGAGAGAGAGAGAGAGAGAGAGAGAGAGAGAGAGAGAGAGAGAGAGAGAGAGAGAGAGAGAGAGAGAGAGAGAGAGAGAGAGAGAGAGAGAGAGAGAGAGAGAGAGAGAGAGAGAGAGAGAGAGAGAGAGAGAGAGAGAGAGAGAGAGAGAGAGAGAGAGAGAGAGAGAGAGAGAGAGAGAGATTGAGTGAGAAAGAAAAAGAGAGAGAAATAAATAAATAAAGAGGGAGTAACTGTACCAGGTATTGAGCGAGGGCAGCCCGTCTTTCCTAGTTCCCATGGTAACAAGCAGGCTGGTGTGATCCCCCCTGCTGCCCCCGTTTCATCTAGACCCATTTTCACAGTCAGTGGGATAACTCTGCAGTGCACTGAACGCACACACACACAGGCTCTCACTGTATGGGATACACATGCATGCATAAACGGTATTATGTGCTTGATGGTGAGGAATTCTGCATATTTCATTCAGCAAGCACCAGGGAGTGAGAGAGAAGGAGGAAGAGAAAGAGCAAGAGCCATAGACAGAGAGGGGGATCCCTGTGAAAAGCCCCAGTCAACACCTCTGTCCCAAAGCGTGCAGCGATCTGCTGTGGGGGTGCACTGTGGCTCCCGGCCGTTCCTCCTCCCAGCGCCTGGCCGTCTGTGATGGCACGTTGGGTAAGGGTCTCTTTGGTAGGGGGGGGGGATTCATGGACAGGGTCTCTTCGGGTGAGTTTGGTAGGACAAGGAAAGCGGAGACACAGCACCACAGAAAGAGATGAAAGATTACACAGAAGGAGCATGCCGCGATGAGAGATGTCGATTTTCATTTTAAAACTGAATTTAACCATGGCCCCCCCCCCTTCAAATGTATAATGCATCAAATCGGATAAAACACAGAAGGTTCTTTTGCGCTATCTCCAGCTCTAGCAGCATGACGAGAAGGCTTTCTGGATCTGCTTCCTGTGTGTGAACAGGGAGCAGAGGTCAGAGCAGGTATGAGCAGTCGTCTGGGTTGGACTAAAGAGCATGGCAGGAGGCATAAACACTTTGTCAAGTGAGTCTAACCCTCTCACAGTGTGCACACGTTCAGAAGTGGGGCAGTTGGCCATTGACTTCCATTCTGTTCCAAGCGGGTGTTTAGCATCTTTCACAGCTGGATCTTTGCAACACAAATTAGCGAATACAATCTCTTCCTGGCAAGGTCGTTTTCTTCCAAAAAGACCCACAAACAAACAAATCCACAAGTTTTGATTCTGTGTTAACACGCCGCTAAACATGCTCAGGGACATAGAGGAGAAGAGACGCCAAGCTGGAATTCAGAGGGAAGATAATGGATTGGTTTAGGGCAAGTTTTAAGTGCAGAGGAACATTTCTATATACATAAACATTTATTTTCTTGACTGGTCCGGCTAATCAATTTCTGTTGCCTCCTCAATCCATCCCACTCCGAACGTCTGATTTCAATTTCTTCTGCAGAGAACTCGTATTTGTACGCACCAACGCGTCCACCAAATGCGACTCTTTCATAAAAGTCAGGCAGTGTG
>OLKM01002380.1:0-20000 GCA_900291075.1 Melanogrammus aeglefinus | reverse complement strand
GTTGTATCATGTTGGTGTTTTGGTAGACGTTGCACGCGGTTGCATAATAATAATGTATAATTGTGTTGTATTCTCTCTCTCTCTCTCTCTCTCTCTCTCTCTCTCTCTCTCTCTCTCTCTCTCTCTCTCTCTCTCTCTCTCTCTCTCTCTCTCTCTCTCTCTCTCTCTCTCTCTCTCACACTCTATAAATATATGAATATATCTATATCTCTCTCTCTACCTTCGTCTCATGGTCTCCTTGTCTGTCCTCTCCCAGTCCCTGCTGCTGGTTCGCCAGGAGATGGTGGTTTCCCAGAAGAAGTTGGGGGAGTTTTGTGAAGCTCTTAAGCAGTACCTGAAGAATGTGTCGGCCCAGCGAGACTGCTTCCAGTAAGTCCTTCCTTCTTCTTCCTCAGCTTCTTCTTCCAAACATTAGCATTGGATTTTCGTTAGCATCTGCCATTTGCCTATCCTTTGCAAGATTCAAAGACAGGCTCCAGTGCCCAAGTGGCCTGACAAGCAAGAAGTTATTACAAGTATGACCAGAACAAGAACGTATATCAAGTGTATAAGTAGTCATTCAGAGTGAAAGCCTATGTCCAGCTTAAGACAAGGGGCCCTACCCCATCATAAACGGGATGGATTGATTGAAGTGATAATTGTGTCTGCTTATCTCATTTGACGGTGAGACTCATAAATGGATTGACTATAAAATGTGATGGGCTTCTATAGGCTTATATAATCTATTTCCCTCTCTACACCTAGCTGTGTCTACTATGCAAGGGAAAGTGCAGACAAAGATCAACTTAGTGATAGTCGATATTGTTGATTGAAGCGGGGATTGACATGTGCTCCTCATCAAGGAGGGCAGCTGATCAGGAGATTGACAGACGAGTGGCAATAGATGAACGGCAGTGATTTGTAAGAAGAGAGATAGTGACAATAGCCAACAAGGGGCTGGAAGTGGCAGTTAGATAGCTAATCACAGTTAGCTTGTGATTCCAGGATGAGTCAGGAAGCTCATGTCCTCCTGAGCCTGCAACTCCTTCATTCAATGTGGACTTGGGTGGTTACTCCGATCCTAAGTGAGATACTAGCAGGCAAGGTAGCCTCACCATTTCCTAGGCTGGTCATTAGCATTGCTAGGCTAGCAAGCGTTCAAGCATTCATTACCTTTTCTCTGTTGTCTCCCAGCATGCTCTTCAGGACGCGTTCGTAGGCTTTTCCAATTATAACTGGATGTTATTGTAAATTCCATTAGGAGATATTTGAACCTGAATAACTTCTGCCTGGCAATAACACATTCAGTAAACCAGGATATTATGGTGTGATTACACACACAAAGGATGTGGGAAACCCTTATCGATCCTTTTAGGAATCAATGTGCAATTGCAAAGAACTTACTATTGCATTATCTCAATCAATAACATTTCTGGATGGAACGTTATTCCTGCCCACATCCACGCAATAACAGACATGTGTGACTATTTTGGAAGAAAGGTCAAGGTATAAAGTCAATTTGTATCATATGTTTCCAAACCAAGTTCCCAGTAAACTACTTTACTATTTAAATTAAGACTACTAGACCTTATGTAAATATGTGTATAATATAGGTCTCTCTTTCCCATACATCAGTTCCAAGTGATGTTTTCTCCATTCTCCTTTTTAATATGCTGGGGACTTGAGGCATTAAGAGGCGTTATGGAAGGCGTGCAGCAGGTTGAGAAGCCCTACGCTTAACAATAGCCCTGCTCTAAATAATAGACCAGGTGAAAGGTTGGTGTTTCAAAGCCTCTTTTCTTTCTTTTAACAACAAGAGAGAGAGTGAGATAGAGAGAGAGTGAGATAGAGAGAGAGTGAGATAGAGACTGAGAGAGATTCTATACATTCATTGTGCCACATCTACACGTGAGAATGGAATCAACAGTGCCTAACATATATACTATATACCTAGAACATATTTATATACTGTAAACCTATAAAGTGGATGAGCAATATTAAGGCTGCTGACTACTGGCTCATAAAGCTGTAAACCTAGCTGTGCATGGTTAGACATAGAAGTTCAATCATTATTATATGTTCACTATAAACCATAAACCATAGAGAGCTGTTTACCATGCAATGTGTTTTCTTATTATGACATGACATTTTTAGGGGCTATGGGTCAGGAAAATATGACCGTAATGTGAGTTTTAAAAAAGGCCATGGTTTGGGTGGCATTCGATGCGATGCAAGTGCTTTCGGAAATAAGCCATTTGTCTTTTCTCATATCGACGCCATGGCTTGGCTAACCCTTTCATATGTCAGCGTTGTCAGGAAGAACTGCCTTTGTTTCTGACACCGTCTCCCTCTTTTTCAGATACATTCCTTACCCGACCCCCCCCCACCCCATTCTATTCTCAATAAAGTCTCCTCATATCTTTGTGCTAATGACCCTCCATCCATCCCTATTCAAGCCCTTTCTCCCTGTTTCCCCACTCTGTGTTGCCAGCGCCTGCCCGGATTTCCTGCGTTAACTCAATTTTCTTCCACCCCCTGCAAACAATAACTGTCTGCCCTTCATACTATAACCCCCACAGCTGATGTTGTCACCACTCATTCCTTTGATGTCAATCTCTCTCTCTCATGCACATTCTCTCTCTCTCTCTCTCTCTCTCTCTCTCTCTCTCTCTCTCTCTCTCTCTCTCTCTCTCTCTCTCTCTCTCTCTCTCTCTCTCTCTCTCTCTCTCTCTCTCTCTCTCTCTCTCTCTCTCTCTCTCTCTCTCTCTCTCTCTCTCTCTCTCTCTCTCCCCCTTTTTCCTCCCTCTCGCTCACTCTCTCAACAAACTCCTTTGTCCCGGGTCTGTCTCGGAGATCTCGCGACACATCCATCCCCCCTTCAGCCTCCACCCTGTCTCTGTGCCCTCTCCTCCCCGCTCCATCTCCTCTAACTGGCTCTACTTGTTCCCTCCTTCTGCAGTGTGACTGCAGTCAGGTTGCCAGATGGCTTGTCCTTTGTCGTGTACGAGTTCTGGGATGGAGAGGAGGAGTGGAAGAGGTGAGAGCTCGCACAAACCACAAACAAACCACAAAACCTTCATGTCCTGCCAGTGTGCAGACACTAGATAAGGCTCCGATGGTGGTTCAGTTTGGACGAGTGGATGAAAAGACAAAGAAATGATTCCTTTAATGAAATGCCCGAAAGGAACCCGGTTCCACTTCTGCCTTCACATCTATCACCAAAAACTGTTTATTGATCTGAAAGCTAATGAAGCAAGGTGGTTGTGGTGCTGCTGAGTGGTGGACTGCTGATGCTGCCTTTACGGAGTTTCTGCCCTATTGCTCACTTCCCAGTGCCATTAATATTTCACCTTTACAGTAAAGTACGGCCAAGTCTAAGTCAGGAGGGGGCCTGTTCCCCCTGCACTCTTTGAAGTGTACCTTGCTCTGTTTGTGTGTGTGTGTGTGTGTGTGTGTGTGTGTGTGTGTGTGTGTGTGTGTGTGTGTGTGTGTGTGTGTGTGTGTGTGTGTGTGGTGTTGTGTCTGTGTGTGTGTGTGTGTGTGTGTGGTGTGTGTGTGTGTGTGTGTGTGTGTGTGTGTGTGTGTGTGTGTGTGTGTGTGTGTGTGTGTGTGTGCGTGTGTGTGTGTGTGTGGTCCCAGGCACCTGCAGTCGGCACCTATCAAAACCTTTCAGCATGTGAAGGTGGACACGCTATGCCAGCCTGAAGCCGTGTCCACTGTAGCTGTGCCAGGTAACTGCATCCCCCAGGCAGTGACATCACTGTACTCTGAGTTAGAAATAATGTATACTGATGGTCTTAGGCCCAATCCCATTTCTACCCCTTACCCCTTGTCCTTACCCCTCCCCCTTGTTTTGAAGGGGTACGGGGAAGGGGTAAGGGGTAGAAATGGGATTGGGCCTTAATGTCAGTAATCAGGGATTGCGGTGTTTTCCAATGGGCTCTCAATAACCAATCCTAACATCTCTTTCTTTTTCCAATTGCGGTTACTTTCCATTACTCCTCTGCCTTTTTTCATCCATCTTTGGTTCTCCATCTCATTCTTTCTTCTTCCTCACCGTCTCTGTCTCTGTCCGTCCGTCTTGTCCGTCCTAGCTGCCTGGTGCAGTCTGAACAGAGAATGAGGACTGAGATGTTTGACGGCACGCCACCACACCTGGACAGACCTACCCTCCTTAAGACCCGCCTCCTGCCACCCACCCGTCCTCCCCCCCCCCCCCCCCACCCACCTACCCCCCCCCCCACCCACCATCACCACCCTTTCGCCCGCCTCCTGTCGCTCCCGCCCTTCCCAACCAGAAAACACATAGCCCAACAACCCCTTTTCTTTGTAAGTATGCTACATGTTTACACGGGGCAAGCGAATGGCAGCACTTGCATTGGATACTGAAACAAGAGTAAGGGGGCAAGGTGAGGTGACTTTACATACTTTCCAATCTCACCCAAGGCAGCCCTCGCCTTGGATTGGTTTACTATATCAGCTCACCGAATAGTACACAGACTTCCATGTAGCAATGATCATGTTTTTTGTATTGAAGGTAGAGGCTCAGATTTGATTTGTATGATTTCGATGATTAGATGTAGCCGTCATTGTAATAGAAGATGCTCGATTCCACTGGTGTTGTCCAACAGAGGTGTGTCCCAACGGAGACAGCGCGTTGTCCCTAACTGAAAGTCCAACCGCTCGGAAGGTGTTATTAATTCATTACAGCACTTTAACCGATGTCATTCGGCTAGGCATAACGGCTTGCTGCCGTGGCGAAGCAGGGAGGCACTACGGATAATACAACACAGCGTCACTCGATGTAGCAGTAGGATTAGAGAGATGGGATGTTCATGTAGCTTCCATTTCATGCACTGTAGTAGCATTAGGGCCTGTACGGTTCCTGTACACAGTAACGCCATGGTCATTTAGGAGCGGACCAGACTGGATTGCCTTGTTGTTAATGTGAAGGTTTTCACATCAACCGCTACAAACGGTTTGCTGCTACCGTAAGATGGAGAACAACATCTCGGCAGCAACATCCTAAAGCAGTTTAGAATCCTTTTGTTTGCCTTGATTATGGTCACAATTGGCAGATAGCCTATATTAGTTGTCTAGTAACTACTTTACATATGAGAAACAGTGTACTGATATTATTAGATTTGTTTTATGTATTTTAGTGCTACAGTGCAACTTTCTCTTAAAATAAGTGGTGGGGGCTTAGCCCCAACAATGGCTGGTTTCAAAATGGATATTAGGTTACACATCCTCATAATTATGAATCGGAATCTCAAGAGGGCAACATTTGAATGACATGAAGATAATGCCTTAAATATCGCACCCTATGGTGAGTTATAAATTTCACTGACTCCAACTTGGAATAAACACTTTCCATTGGGCAGGACAGAACTTAACAAGTGTCTTCAAAGTCGCAACCATTGGCATATTCAGAAATATTCTGTTGCATTAATACAGCTGTAGGGGGCCTCGCTGAGATCATATGGGACACCTGGGGAGGGAATACTACTGCATCTTTACGAACTTCACGATTCAGCCTTTATCAGCCATCTTAGCACCACTGCTTTGACAACCAGTGATAATCGTCAAGACTGATGACGTATGTTCATGCACAGCTATGCTAACCCAAGGTTAGTCATAGAGAAACTACAGAGAAACTATTCAAACTGACAAAATCTTGAATTGCCCGAGCTAAATCATTTAGCTACAACACACACACACACGCGCGCGATCATTCGCTGGAGGATGTTGGCCTAAGCAACACTTTCCATTGTTTGAGTCTGGTTCAAATCAGGAAGTATTTCTAGTTCCACCTCTGATAGCGCGTGACTTTGGACCACCTAATCAAAACCCTGAAGGAACCACCACCAGAACACAATCAGAAGAAAGCACAATGTATAAAGTAATGACTATTGTGGCTTGAATATAGATAGATTACTGAGTATGAAAAAAAATGTTTATTGATATCTGAGATAAATAGTACTACTTTGTAACCATGTTTGATCTTGTTGAAGATGATTGTTCAATGATAAAAGTCCCTCTGTATTAATGGCGCTTTCCATCCCTTTTTAAAAGCCTCATCTGCCATCCAGCTAACTCACCAGTTTGTTTCCTTCTCTCTGTGACAGCTAGTCATTTGCCATGGTGCGCGTACGATCGGCTACTAAGAAAAAGATAGGGATCCAGCCTTACCAGACAAATAGTGAACTTCTACTTGCCCTTCTTTAGACTGCAGGGATGCATTGAGCAGGGCATTGTGTGTGGATGGAATGTTGAAATGTACTAATATATTACAAACTATAGCGAAATAGATAACAAACAAGATGGACCCATAGAGGGATGCCATCGGGTTTTGATATCGCTGCTCTATTTCTGAATTGTGTTACTAACGTTTATTGGCATTTGCATTACAAAACACAGAGATCTGATCCTTTTGCAAGTGAGGAACACACTGTGTCACTCTAAACTGTGACAAACCTTGCTCGTGCCCAGGGACAGGGATCTCTTATAAAAGAATGACTAGAAATCGAAGCCATAATGCATGGATCTAAGTGAACACGTCTGTGACAATAACAACAAAATGCACCCATAGCCATAGTTTTACAGTAACAATGTGCCCGGCTGAATGCAGTCCACAATCTCTGAAGAAAGACCCTTCTTATTCCTACTATCTCGTGCGCTGGCTCGGCTGGTCTCTGGTGAGACATCGTGTACGTGAACGTCATGATGGTGCCAACTCTGTTTCCTGTTAATACATTCCTGGATGTTCCTGAGACAGCCTGTTCTGCTCTCCTACTCTTCCGCTTGGGTCATATAATGAAAGAGTTGTGCCATCAAAAAAGCAGACCCTAATCATCGCCGTTTCAATTCTTAGGTTGGGCTTGCTGTTGTTAACTGGCTGCCAACACGATTCAGGGAAGTGAAGAAATCCATAGAGAGAGAATCTTTTTTTGAGTGAATGGTAGATAGGCCAGCCATGTTTGGCTTGAGAGCAGCCTACCTTAACACACCTTCTCTGAGGAGGACGTTTAACACCAGGATTCAAAATGTTAGCTAGTAGGAATCTAGCGCATTAGAAATGTTGCCATGATCGTAACACTCTTTCTTTCTATGACTTTCCTATTTTTCACTTTGAGTGCATGTAAACTGAATGTTTAGTAACCTTGCCGTAGTATTAGGCCATGCTACTCTTTAATGAGTTTTGTGTATTTCTTACCTAATTTTCTTGTTTGTTTTCTAGTATTCCTATTATGGAGACAAAATGATAATACCTATAATACCTATATGATTATAAAAATGGCATAAAATAAATACATTTCACTTTTATGGCAATGTTTAATGAAATACTACAATTCATATGTATGTTTAAGCGAAATGAAATATATATATATTTGGTCTTAAAAAAATATGTCGACATCTAGATGATGTAGAGTGATGAATCTCAATAAAATTATTAAACAGAGACGTGGTTCTTTCATTTAGATTCTTCATTAAGAGTCCTGTACGGGTCTGTGTTTGCCTCATAACGGTTACGTTTTGCACACATATTTGCACAATATCTCAGCAATATCTAAATGGGATAAATAAAATAAATCATATTTATTTAGGATTCATAAAGGGCTTTCTTATCTACTATATATATACAGTGTATACTACATTACTGGCATCTCGGTGGTGCAGACAGGGGTTCAGTGGAGGAAGGTCTCCACGGACACGGTTATTTCTATGTAATGTTGGAAACGTTAAAATGTTATGAGAACAATAATGTAAATTATAATCTCAGACGAGATCCTAGCCACCATCTTGTCAGTGCCGCAGAGAGCTTTGTTTATCAGCTAGTCAGGCAATAATTTAAATTATAAGCCCAAACCAGATCATAGACACGGTTCTGTGGCTCAACGACTTTGACTTCAAAAGGGGTATCATGTGATGTTAACCCATTAACATTTCCATACTGCTAGTTACTACATCATGCAAATGACCCTCCTGTACTCCATGTACTCTTCCTCTGGAACACAGAACAAGAAGATTGATGAAAAAGAGAGTGAGAAGATTGAAAAAAGAAAGTTGGAGAATTGGTAAGATCACAAAAAAGATGAGAATGAGATTGAGAAAAAGCAGGTGAAAAGACATTAAAAGATTTTAAAGAAAGGTGAAAATCCCAAAAATAGATTTTCATATTTATTGTAAGTTACAATCTTGGAAGAGGGGTCCAATTCAGTGTTGTTGGCACAGCTGTTGGTAATCATCTCTGGAATGCGGCTGAAGTCCCACTGTGCACTCACCGAAACCTTAAGCGTCATTTCGTAATCTTTAGTATCTCCCTAAATATTAATTCTAAAAATCTCCCTGCAGACAAAGACTGGACCCAGCGATGATAACTAGACTCTCCCCTTTGCCATAGAGACAACCTAATCAACCTAGAATTGCCGTTGCAATTAGCATGACCATAACGATCATTTCCTTTTCTAAAGAAATTCAACCCAGGTTTCCATGGCGATAAACCACCTCCGGTTATGGATCGCCTAGGCAACGTCTCCCATGTGGTCTGCATTTAGAATCGTCATTAAAATTGAATAATATTTTGAAAATGCATAACAATCAAAATATATTGGATTACAGGAAATTAGTAGTTAGATTTCTCTTCAACACCCATCAAGCTAGATTGAGAATGAAGGACATTAGAATGCACTCTGACAATTATGTTAAAACAGAAAATGGCTGACAAATAATTTGAAAATCAAATCACTAATCCGTGTTTACAATGGTTGCAAAGAAACCATTGTTTTTGTGAAGCTCAAAGGAAACTTGGCAGCAAGTATTTTTAATAAACGTTTGACACATTGTGGTAGTAGGGAGAGTCCACTTAAAATAAGCAAAATACCCATTACAACTTGTGCATAGCCTATGGCCTGCTTGAACCATGCTCATGTTTGACCATTCCTTTAAGGAACAATGTTAGCCCTCTGCAGGCAAAAACTGTTATGAGACATGGTCATCATGCTGAAGAACCATTATCTGTCCTAGCTTTAGCCTTTTCAACACAAGGGGCTAGTGCAGAGAGGCCATGCAAGAGTCCTTAAAAATAGTGGTGGACGCGTTTGAACTAAAATGCAGATCAACGATGACTGTGGGACTTTGTTTAATCAAATAAATCAATACATTTGTAGCCGCTACACATTTGGCACCACATTGCACATTGATGTCCAAATTGCCAGATTCCAATGAAAACGGTTCCTGGTGCCTGCGTGTGTCCTTAGCCCTCAAATGCAAGAGGAAAACGAAATCCAAGACCTAGCCACGAACTTGTCCGTCACAAGGTAAATTGCAGCGGTAAAGTCCTAGATCCTGCCAAGGATTTGCATGACGGCAACAGTGGTGCTTTGGCCAAAGATGAAGGCTCCACAAAGCAAGGTTATCACACCCCATGTAGTGAGAACAACTCTGAAAATATAATGGGAAAAAAAGGGAAGGCAATTACAACTCTGGTCCAATAGAAGAAATTAGTCAACTTATTTTTATAACCTTTCAAAACTCACAGCAGTAACTTTTTTTAGTATTTATAAAAGACACTTTTCAATAAAGGCTGCCCCAAAAGTGGGCAAACCTATAGTGATAGAAATATGACTTTCTGTTCATTGCAGCAGTTAAGAGACTTTAATGCATGAATGTTGCAGGCAAAACCAAATCCTCACCTGGTCTTGAAGGACACGGGCTCCGACTGCATGGCACATATCAAACACAGACCTGCATGCGACAAGCACAAGGTTCAGAGGTGTAGCAAACACAAACCAGACAATGACTTGCTCCGCTGCACTCCTCTTACCGGGGAAGATGAAGATGAAGGCGGCGCTGACCCCGCCGATGACGCTGATTATCTTGCTGATGTCCGGGACAAACATGGCGATGAGGAGGGTCAGCGCGATCCACAGGAAGGACAGGACGCAGCGGCTGCGGACCTCAACCGTCTCTGGCACCGAGCCGTCACGACCCGCCCACCACTTCAGTATGGGGTCCTGCATCACAGACCTGCATAGCAAAGCATCGTCAACCTCTGTCCACACAAGGCCCTCAAATCATCACATGACTCTCCCTTCCACTATGGAGTTCATGTTTCATAACCAAGGCCCCGGGTCTTCAGCCTGACCCACCTGCCGAGAAGTAGAATTATGGGATAGATGGTGAGGATGGAGATTCCAAACAGCAGCCTGGCGATGACCATAAGCATGTCGTCCCCGTTGTAGGACATCAGAATGTCTGGTTTCACCGCCGAGCCAAAGGTAAGGAATCCATAAATTCCTGTGTCAGCGACGAGTACAATTTGTTAAACTGTATGCAAGTAATAGGGCTGTTGTACACATCCACAATCCATCAAAGAAGTGTGTCCAAACTGCCATTGACGTGCATTGGCATGCTGAGGCCAGCCTCAGCCTCAGTAAGATGCCAAAATATAATTTCCAAACATTACTTTTTAATACTTTTACATTATAAAAAAGTAATATGCAAAATGCAGCAAAATGAAGTGTTAGTTTCTAAATTGTATATCTGACCAGTTAGAGTGTAGATGAGGAGGCAGATGATCATTGAGACCACAGAGATGAAGACCCAATGGGATAGCTTCTGGTTCTTCATGCTGCTAAAGATCGCAATGGAAGCCTCATGACACTAGAACACACGGCATAAAGATTCACTGGATTTAGCATGGCAAAGAAAGCCCATAGCAAGATATGCTAAAGTACACCGCCTGGTTTTGATGATTGCTCAAGAGGACACATGATTATACAAAGAATATCAAGTTTGGTAAATAACATACACACGGACACGCATGGCACCAGTCGACCTTTAGATTAGCAATCACTTAACACCCTCGGCTAGAAACTCCAGTTCAAAGCAATTCTCTCGTCAAGAAATGTCAAGATGTATAGTTGGGCAAGTCAACAACAGCAAAATAGCACACGTTCCCTGCAGTAGATAGCAAACTAAAATAGCGACACCATTTTGCCCTTGTAAGCTCACACAAAGGTATGATCAGCTTTTTTCCTAGCCGTTCCTCTAGCAGGGGTATGTAATGGGCTAATCCTTCATGGACTTATAGTATGACTAAATAATAGACACTACACAAAACAGTACAGAAACGTATACCATGTGTCAATTCACACATTTTCACAAGAGGTCATAAAGCAAACAGCATGCTAGAAAGGCTCCACTCACTTGAAAACCAAAGCAGATGGTTGGGATAACACTCAGCATCGACGCCCAGGATGTTATTCTGTTGAGGCAGAAAGGAAAAGCCACATAACATGAAGTTTAGCCATCAATCAGAGGCCAACACCTGGTCAGCACAATTATTAAACCATTACCGAGCCAACCAGCACAGAAGAGTTGGATCCATCCCCAGGTCCCCAATCGACTATGCATCACGCCCCTCAGCTAATGCCAGCTCACACTACAGGAGTGTTGGGTCTTTACAAAATCCCCTCCCGGGAGAGCAGCTCTTCTGATCCACGTCAAAATATATATTAATTAAAAACCACTGAGGTACCGCAAAACACTAGATCAAGGTTGGAAAGAGAATTTCTCTGGGGCACATCAGAAGATTTCTACAGCAGGCTAAAGCAAGGGTTACTTCCGCACACGTTACCAAGTGTTGCTCCTCAGAGCCTTCATAGGAATAGGTTACATCCTACCAGTCTTTGTTTAATGTACACTGATCAGTCTCATTTTTAAAGTAGATGAACATTGATAACAAGCTCCATTCTCAGAACATTGCATTGGCTATCCAAGGGTATATGGCACGGAGACAACTCTGCGCTCTGCTTGAAGTCTAATCACTGGCCAAACCAAATCAGCAGCATGTCCAACTTTGTTGGATTCTCGTGTTCTTTCATTAGTGTGACATTCTTGCAGAACAATGAGTCACTGTAGAAATTATCCTGACTCTCTGACAATGTCCTCACTGAAATAGGCCTCAAATAATGTATCTTTGGCCAAATGGAAGTAGTCTGATGTCAGAATCTGTGCTTGTGGGACATGCCAACATTGTCAATGGAAGAATTTGCACCAGAAAATACAACTGAGTCCATCAGTGTTTGTTTGAATAAGCTGGTCATTGGCATGAGAACTCATTCATAAACAGTTTGCCAGGTGGTGGATAACCGCAGAGGCCTTTCTGACTCCATTACTGGCTGGCAGGCATGGGTTATTAAACAATAACAGCATAAAAATACCTTGTTTTGTGTACGTTTTACAGTTTGAGATTGGTTTTTCTTCAGGCGTTTCGTGTTACGATTGTCATCTAATTATGTTTTTGGGCTGTGCATTCCTATTAGGCATGAGACTTGATAGCATTCTTGACTTAAGGAACAGTGGTCCACTTATTTTCATGACCTAGATAACAAAATAAGACTCTTTATTAGGCTCCCAAACCATTAATATTTATTGAAATGTTTCCCCCTTATCAAAGTTATAGTTATTGATGACTTCTTCCAACTAGTTTTCATCCATAACAAATCCTGAAGGAAAGAAAATGGATAAATATAACTTGAAAAAGCCAAATATTCACAGCCTTACCCGGCGTTGTCGGGGGGGCTGCTGTGGACGAGTGGGGGAGGCATGGTGTGGTACTTGATTATGATGGCGGTGGTCAGGTAGCTGGCTGCCAGCGTGCCGAGCACACTAGGAGATAGCAACCAACAAAAAACCCTCAGTTAGAAACATGAACAACCAAGTTCCAGTCTTAAATTTGTCTAAGAAACTGCATATTTAGATCAAAGTCCTCCTCTAGAAGGAGGACAATCCGGCAGCCTGGCCCGCTCGCCGCCCCCAAAACCGACCCCAACCTGAGATGTACTTGAGGATGCTGATCTCCTTTGACAAGGACAGAGGGAGGAGGAGAAAGAGGCACAGCAGAAGAAGGACAAAGCGCTGGTCTGTGTACCAGTGGTGTGGCATCTCCGACTCTGGCAGATCACTCACCAGCTCGTATACGGACAGACACACTGAGAGAGAGAGAGACACACACACACACACACACACACACACACACACACACACACACACACACACACACACACACACACACACACACACACACACACACACACACACACACACACACACACACACACACACACACACACACACACACACACACACACACACACGTCAGCTTCTCCCAACCTGCCATGGGCTTACCATTCAGCCTCCAGGACTGTAGGCCACAGGACCGGCGAATCAGGCTACATTTCACATCCAAATAAACAATTGGAAAATAGAACTGCTACGGTCCCACAAATTATGCACAGCCCTTGACCGCCACAGGCCAGCCACCGCCCTTATCCGACAATTTGCAGCCACACATCTGTTGTGGGGTATGGCATTAGTGTCCCAGAGTGATTCTGAGCTTAGCATTTATTCAAAACTCTTTTCAAATTCTTTGAGATCAATACTTTTATGTCCCCAAGTAGTTTCCAGTGCCTATCCACTTCTCAATTATAACTGAGCATAAAAGGTTGATTTTAAGAAGATGACTTTCCAAAAATGTCACTACAAAAAAAATAATCGATCCCAGAATTTATGGTTCCAAGGGGCGTTTAACTATGACGCATATTATAGCACCCCCTATACCAATTGTAGCACCAAACCTTTTGGAGACCCAAGATTCAGGGATACATTCATGTTTGAGAAATGCAAGAACTTTTTTACAATCAGTGGCTCTGCTATAAGCATTTGAAATAGAAAAATATATACATGTCCAGTCCAAAAAAAAAATAGGTATCATAGATTCTGCTAACAAGTCAAGCTTGGTAAGGGCGACTACTTGCCTGGCTCCGCCCGCCTAAGTAATTCCTCTCAATTTTAATTTCCCTTCAGTAGTAGGTCTGGGTCTGTGGTATGTTAGAGGGTCCAAATTTTCTGGGTCCAATCAGCGAACAGAGGGAGTGGCTGAGATCAATGACGTTAAAGTCAGCTCTCGTTGACGGACATCTTCACGCACAGTGTTTGGTTTGTGTACAGCCTGCGCGCAACGTGATTCCCGGCCAAACGCAATTGGTTACGGCAGATCCAGAGTGGCAGCAGATCCAATAGTTTCAACTTCAGACACCCGCCTTCAAGTGAGTTAACATTTGTCAATCGAGTAGGTCCAGACTCTGTGCAAATGAAATGAAGTACGAGAGACTGGTAGGACCAGGCTGACGACTACAGGTATCCAGGTCCAATGTATGCCATACCCATTGATAGCAATAAATTGCCATAATTTATATGAGACAAAAGTGCAGTGTTTTTCAACCTGTGGTACATGTACCAAAGTGTAGTTGGTCTAAGGCATTTTATTCTTGAAATAGACAAATTTACAATAGTTTAACATTGTGTTAACTGAATGCACTCGGCGATGTGCTGCTGAGCAGCCTAGTCAATGTTTTCTACCCACTGTTCCCGGCCTTCTTGCAGTAATACTTGTTAACATCTATATGTACACTTAAATGAAAAGGTTTTGAACCACTGATCTAGCGGCTGGCATTCAATTGCAGTCGTCCACAATTAGAATGGTGTCTTTTTACATCCCAGTGTGGAAAGATGTATCCGCCAAGCACTTGTTTGAAAAGCAACGATGCCTTATCCCATGGCAAATGGTCAAATCTATCCACTACTGACTGCTGTTAAAATTGGACCCTGATTCGGGATACTTCACCTGCCAAATTTCTACTCACATTTCTCCAGCTGATCGTCCACTATGACCAGAAAGGCAACAGAGATGATGAAGAGGTTGAAAATGAAGCATATCTCGCAGAGCTGGCCGATGGAGGGCCCACACAGCCCCTTGACCACTCCCTGGTAGGTGCACTGGCCGCTGATGGCAGACGAGTAGCCCAGTATGATGAGGCCGCTGATCAGGAACACCAGGGAGACCTGATGGGGAGAATATGTCTTAAGACCCATCTCCTTCCTCCCAAATTGTAAATATTTGAAACTTTATTCTACTTTTTAAATATTCTTTACAATGGAAGTCACTCGGACACTTCAACTACTTCAGAATTCATTACTTGGTCAATTTTTAAACATAACCTTCGTTCAAACAAAAACACACTTGTAACTTCAATTTCGATATTATTTATGCTTTTTCTTATTTATCCGTTTAATTTCGTACGCTTTGTATATTTACAGTTGTATTCCGTTGAGGCTAGAGCTTGTGAAGACACGTCGTACACAAAGTGGCTAGGTGCTTGCTACAAATCCTGGTGTTCTCCCATTTTGTGAGCTTATTTTCATGAACATGATCAGGACAGGCACCGTTTAACTCTTCACTTTTAGTTTCTAACCATTTCTATTTAATGGTGTGCATGTTTACTCCATCACTTGATTTAAGCCATTGAACCTTTCTTTGAGTCTTAAACCATGTGGCTTTATCAAAACATATATTTTTAACCTCACTTTGCACTACAGCACCCACCGCATTTTTATGCATGAAATGCATTTTCTACTTAGTTTTTGATATTCAATCATTACGGTAGCCAATAAACCCCCGGCCATAGGGCTTTAATGAATTTAGGTTTTAATAACATTTCAATTTTCAAACAAATCCAAAAGACACCAACAAGCTCTACCTACTAATAACTTAGTGATGCAGGTAGGGATGCGTTTCCTTTAATGGCGATCCGTCCCTCACAATAGCACCTTCGGGATTTATCAACAGGTGAAAAGCACTGGTCCTGCCGTGGAATTTATTCAAAACTTTGCCTTGTGATAATTGGACGCAAGCCTACTCTCATACTTAGAAACCGTGTGTGTTCAGAAGCTTTTAAGCTGCTTTGAAACCAAGTTGGACTCTCACTGATGAGTGGATCTGAAAGCCACTGACGTGATATGGTTTTCCCATATTGAACCAATTCAGAAAATCATCAGTTAATAAAAACTAGATTCTGCAGGAGTGGCCGCTGCCTGCTATGTTTACAGGCAGTGAAAGACGCACACTATGAAGGCACTTTATTTTCAGAATAGACCTCTGAAGAATAAGTCTCGCCTCCAAAGCTCCTGGTTCCATCGGTGTAGTTCAAAACGTGAGCAGCTTTTACTTCTACGCCACCGACAGAGTTTGTTATGTACGTTCACTCAAAAAACCCCATGTCATTTCTTATAGACATTTGACCAATGGAACCAGGAGCCTCGGAGGCGGGACTTATTCACTGATGTTTAAATTAGATGATTATTCTTCAGAGGTCTATTTTCTGATATTCGTTTGGAAACGTAACAAATATTCGAAGCTTGGAATTTTGTCTTCGGGCCAGCCGTGGACAGGACGGGAAGAGGAACTGAATTTGGTGGGAACAGTTGGAAAGTACTAAAACCAAAACTCTTAATTTCAACCTGAGGAAAAACTGATTCGATTAAACACAACTCTCTGTTACTCTATTACCCACCAGACATGTTGCACCGTTACACTTGAGGCGCCTAACAGTAGATGAGACTAAAAAACAAACCCAGGTCCTTCATTTATTTATTTGAGCATAAAGAGGATCGGCTGGGAAGGGAAAATGGTAACTGCGCCATAGCTAAAATTTCATCTAATGTAACGTATTTTGTACATCAAGAGAAAAGTTGAGAGCTGAGAAATCGCTCTTACTCCAATTCATTAACATTTTTCTTCTAAAATGATTTTGTCAGCTAGGCTTGTCAAACGTATACAGACTGAAATGTGAACAGCCAATACATCTAAAATAACCCAGTAAAGCCATGTTAAAACCAATACCTGCAAAGTTCACAGAGCAGGAAATAACATTAGCCCAAACACTATTGAAAAGGGTTTAGCGGCCAATGGGATCATTTAAAATGGGCAACTGGAGCCTGGATGTCTGACAGCCACGGTGTTAGCTCCCCTCAACCTGCACTAATGGAGACGACGAGGTGGGAGGTCAAAAGGATAAAGTAGGCGGAAGGCCATTATGGGCACAAGGTGAATAAAGAGATCATTTATTTCCAAGGCGAATGGTCAGTCCCCATTCCTTATGGTCCGTTTAGCTGTAGTAACTAAATGGCAGCGTTGGAATGAAGGTCCAAACTGCTCTGTTTCCAACACACCCCTGACCCGCTCTGAAGCAGACTTATAATACAACTTAATAACGGCTTGAGTCATACTCCTGTCCAAGAGAAAGGATTAAGTGAACATCATGCAGAAGGAGGTCACTTGATAAGGGCAAGCGTTATCGTAGGCTATCAATAGTTACACCATTATGTCATGTAGGTATTCCCTTTACAGAAAAAGAACCACTCAGCAGGGATGGAATGAACCCACTGTTCGGAGCAAACCTTTATTGAAAGGAAGAATCAACCAGCTAACTTAAATAGTAGCTGTCACAGATAGCATACAGGGTTTTCTGATGAATACGACAGCACTGCAAAATTGAGCCCTGAAATTCCTGAAAAGTAACAAAAGCCTTGGCCCTTCTAGATGTCAAAAGGACTGACAGTCTAAATATAAAAAGCACATTACCCTTTTGATTAAGTCAAAATCAAAGACCCACACGAAAGTACCAATGAAAAACTACTAAAACTAATTTGACAAGTTATAGAAAAATTAACATCTCTAAAGCAATTAGTCAGAATTAAAATGGATTGGGTTCCAAACTAGAGGTTTGCAGTAGCCTACGCTTCTCTTGACGGGTCCATTTCCAATCCCATCAAAGCCCTTCACTTACTGGCCCTGAAATAAAACATTGCCATTATGTGAAATTGACCATCTTCACTACTTCTTTTAACCCCACAAAAAATGTCTTCCAGTTGTTTCGGTTATACAAATCTTTTTGGTAGCCGCTCTTACTCACCAACTTGTTAATGAATGTTGTTCCACCTGCTAGCAAAGCATGGGCACAGGATAATGTGTAGAAAAATTAATAGTAAATCTGTTGTATGACAAAACCAGGCTCAAACGGTGAATGGCGCTTCCGGATCCCACCAGCTCTCTCGAAGGCCCCAGGGAAATTCAGCAGCCCCGGCGCCCAAAGGCAGGATTTCAGGCATGATACAAATGGCCCCCAAACGAACCGAGACCGAGGACCGTCCACGGCGCGAGCGCCGGGCTTGGCTGAAAAACCAATGTCAGTAAGCTAATGCTCTCTCGAGCCAACTCCTCCATGCTTCAACCGGTGGACACGTTCGCGGCCTGATTACGAACTTCTTGGCGCAAACTTTTGCTGCTCAGGTGTCGAACGCCGCCCTCACATCTGCCTGCCCTCTCTTTAAGACAGGTGACCTGATGCGATGAGAAGGGAGGGGTTGAAGGCGGGCTGTTAATGCCATGCACAAATATAAAGGCGTTCCCTTCCACACACGTGCTATCTTCTCCTTTGCATTTGATCTTGTTAAACCACCCATTATAATCGTAGTCATGCCATAATCTTATAATCTACAAGGCTTGCATTCGTAATGACAAATTATACACAGTTTAACATCAGTAATTGACGACCATAAGGTAGGTTGCCTCTAGGGATGGACAGAGAAAGAACAGCAGGTTGAAACCAAAGCACAGGGAAAGAAAATAAGGGGAAATAAAGAAACCATAAGAGGAGTGATCAAGAATTTTTGTGGTGGTTTAGTGGTAGTTGTTGTTGTTGTTGTGTTTGGTCTGTCTATTTCCCGAATCATTAAAGTAGCCTTGGACAACAAGAGACAACATTGAAGTCATAACAACCATGACAGTCATTTAATTGCACCTATCAATTGAATTATACAGGCATTGGGAATATTAAATAATTAACAACATAACAAAATAAATTGCAGATTTCACTTGGTAATGACTGTGAATGTTATTGGTGGACCAAATTATATATAGGCCTAATGATTTACATTTCTTAATTATTTGTTTTCTGTTCAAGGAACTTAATCTTTATTCCCTTAATTTGGATGATTGAAATTGTATTAGTTGACAAAACCAAAACAAAAAAAACGGTCAATTTGACAATTGGAATCCTTAAATGGCCTTTATGGATCACTTTGACTATAAGTTTTATGATGGGTATGATGAAGTTTAGCAAGACTGGAGTCTTCAATGCATTCAAATATAAACTATTTTAGATTCCTAGTGGAACAGTTATTCAGTTAACACCCAAAGGCGCCTCTAATCCCTGTTGCACATCAAAATATAGAGGATAATCCACCATTGATTTAGTAAGGATATAGCAGGATCAGCAGAACTTAATGTGGAGCTCATAACTGTGGTCAGGGGGAGGGGATTTGTGAGGGGAGGTGGCGGCCGGCGATGGAAGGCGCCTGGACGTCTCCCTGGGGCCCCTGCGGCGTCTCGTAACCGGACGGACCAAGGTGACCCGGCTTGGCCCCCCCTCGGCCCAGCTGCACCCGCATGGCACCTGGGAACCGAGGAGGGGAAATGAGGTCATGTGACCTCTTGGCACGCCGGTGTCAACTTTTCCCAAAAATACTCGTGAGCGCCGTTAGATGGTTCCAGAGGGCAATTCCCCCCAAGAGTTTCCCCAAGGTCCGACGAGAGATTAGCCAGCCGACCGGGCCGTCATGGAAGAGGTCTCGGTGACAGATTCACAGGCTGATGGTCCCATTAGGACTCTTAGAGCCCTGCGCACACCAGTGCACCGCCCATAACAGTCAGCCGTTGCATCGCCATCCAGGGTTCCAGTCTCATAGCCCAAACCACCCCAGTGCACCAGCCTATGGGGGTCTATAATCCAACCAAAAAGCAATGGCACAACAATTCCTCCCTTAACCATCCGGCTGAATTCAATGGCAATAGTGAACAGCTACATGTAGACAGAATTTGGATAAGTCTTAATGAGTGGAGTATGTTGTGTTGAAATGTTTTTTTTTCTACTTCGAGAGACGATCATGAAAATGAATACTTAATCTCCCTGGACGTGTACAACAGACAGCCCTGAATGACATGAGAAGAGATAATAGATAGTAGAGGCAGTACTTAAGCATCCCTCTGTCCTGGGTCTGGGCCTCCGCGAGTCCAGGTGCGAGCTTGGGTCGCGGAGGTGGGTGATGGTGGGGTG
>OLKM01002379.1:39757-71587 GCA_900291075.1 Melanogrammus aeglefinus | reverse complement strand
TGACAACAGGGACGGAACCGTATGCGGCCCTCCTGGTATTGTGGGGCCCTGTGTGATGGAGGAATGTGGGACTAGGGGGGGCGTGGAGGAGTACGTGGGGGTTGGGGGCGGCGGGGGGGGGATACAAACAAACGCTGTCAATACATCACGGCGACACAGCGCCGGGGCCGCCGGCAGACCCCCCAGAGCGGCCGCTTCAGCACCCCGCTTGTGTCCGCCCCCCCCGTTCCCAGTAGATCAGCAATCTGCACCCCACCTCCTCCACCCACCCATCACCACTTCCTCCTCCACCTACCCCACCCATCACCTCCACCAACCCCACCCATCACCTCCTCCACCCACCCATCACCTCCTCCACCCACCCATCACCTCCTCCACCCACCCAACCCCACCCATCACCTCCTCCACCCACGCATCCCATCACCTCTTCCACCGACCCATCTCCTCCTCCTCCTCCTCCTCCTCTTCCTCCTCCACCAACCCCACCCATCACCTCCTCCACCCACCCATCACCTCCTCCACCCACCCATCCTCCTCCTCCTCCTCCTCCTCCTCCTCCTCCTCCTCTTCCTCCTCCACCAACCCCACCCATCACCTCCTCCACCACCCACCCATCCTTCCTCCAACCCACCCATCCTCCTCCTCCCCTCCTCCTCCTCCTCCTCCTCCTCCTCCTCCTCCTCCTCCTCCTCTCCTCCTCCTCCCTCCATCACCTACACCTCCTATACCTCTACCACCCATTCACCTCCTCCCCCAACACCACCCCCATCTCCTCATCATCACCTCCTCCTCCTCCTCTCCTCCTCCTCCTCCTCCTCCTCCTCCTCCTCCTCCTCCTCCTCCTCCTCATCAACACCCATCACCCCCTTCTCCTCAGCACCCCAGCCCCCACTACCTCCACCACCCTCGACACAGCCTGAATCAGCTCAGACGAGACGTGGCGGGACGGACGGTCGGGGGCGCCTGCGGTAGAATGGTAACGAGAGGAAATCAATGTGAGGGGGGCGAGCCATCAGGAGGGAGGAAGGGTGCCGTCCACGCTGAGAGCCATCTCCGTGCTTCTGTGCTCTGTGTTTTCTTGAGAAAAAAGTGCTTTATTCAGTTTTTTCTTTCATCCGTTTTTATGTTTTGTTTTTAATAAATCATGCAGCCGCAATCGGGTAAACGGGTATCAACGGACATACGCGCACGCACGCACGCACGCACGCACGCACGCACGCACGCACGCACGCACGCACGCACGCACGCACGCGCAGCGACACACACACAGACAGAGAGAAGGGGCACCGCAGCGAACAGACAGCAGTCTTTATTTTTTCATTCATGGTAATAAGGCTCCAAAGAGACCATGCCAAGATCTTTGCGTACTTGACGACATGCACCTTATCTCTCTCTGTCTCTGTCTCTGTCTCTGTCTCTGTCTCTGTCTCTGTCTCTGTCTCTGTCTCTGTCTCTCTCTCTGTCTCTGTCTCTGTCTCTGTCTCTGTCTCTCTCTCTCTGTCTCTGTCTCACTCTCTCTGTGTCTCTGTCTCCGTCTCTGTCTCTGTCGCTGTCTCTCTGTCTCTGTCTCTGTCTCTCTCTGTCTCTCTCTCTGTCTCTCTCTCTCTCTCTCTCTCTCTGTCTCTCTCTCTCTCTCTCTCTCTCTCTCTCTCTCTCTCTCTCTCTCTCTCTCTCTCTCTCTCTCTCTCTCTCTCTCTCTCTCTCTCTCTCTCTCTCTCTCTCTCTCTCTCTCTCTCTCTCTCTCTCTCTCTCTCTCTCTCTCTCTCTCTCTCTCTCTCTCGTTCCAACACCTCATCTCGCCCATGGCAGAGCAGCTGTAGCACCAGAAAGTGGCAGCTGTAAGATAATTACAGATTTATATTTTAATGCTGCTCGACTGTGAATGTTTCCTAAGATAATGTTCAGGGTTTATTTCTAAATGCTGTTTTATTTTATTTATTGTAATCTTTATGTTGTTAAGCCCTGGGATTTTCCATTTAATATATATATATATATATATATATATATATATATATATATATATATATATATAATATATATATATATATATATATATATATAATATATATATATATATAGATCTATTAAATAGTCACATTGATATAATATTTGTTATTAATTTATACTTTACATTGAAGTGTGAACTAAAATGGGGATTGATGTGTACTGTCCCTGTCAATAAATGTTTAATTAAATTAATCAGCTCAGCGCTACCTGTGAAGAAACACGTCTAAAAGACCTATTAATACAGACCGGGGACTGCCCATTAGGTATGTGTGTGTATTACATAGAGGGAGAGTATCTGTGATGTATGTTACTGAGACCTACTGTTGGTACATATGTTTATGTGTGTATTATAGAGCTAGAGATGTGTGCGTGAGCGTGTGTGTGTGTTATTTTCTTCACCGTCAGAAGTGTGTAATGACTTGCCATTGACCTATATTGTTATTCTCCTCAGCTAAGCTGTGTGGTTATAGCTGTGGCCACTGCATGAATTATGTAGCATTATATGAACCACGGTTAAATGTTCATTACTGTTTTACCGATTGCAACGTAACTGCGCTGGTTTTTTCAAAAGAGTCAGCTGTTGGGAGTACGTTTAAGGCGGTTATTCACGGCCGACACATAATTCACACAACACACCCATGCACTGAAATAGAGGCAAATAAAAAGCAAAAAGCTAATTCCTGTGTCGGATTTGTATTCACTAACACACTCACTCGTCGCTTTGTTCCTAACCCTTCAGTCTTTAGTCTGTCCTCCGCTCGGAATAATAAACGCATAACTAAACGAATGGAGTGCGATGCAGACATGGCGAGGACAAGGCCGGGAAACACACACACACAGACACACACACGCACTCACATGTGCACGTGGACGCACGCATGCACGCACACTAGAGCTGGCTGGCGGATTCTTTCCATGACCAGGAGCACTTAGTTTGCCATTGAGCCAATGAGCGTGTGATCTTATCAAACAGACCGTTATAACGTTACGATGGCAAGTGTCTGAATTTTAATATCCCAGGACGCGTTAAATAGATTTGTTGCCAGCCTGGCCTGCCTTGCCGCGTTGTCAAACACAAAAACAAATCCCAACGACCCACCCCACCACCCTGGTTTACACACACATCAGAACTTACACACACACTCTAACCCCCCCTCTCAGCTACACACCTACACACACGGACATCAACGCGGGAACACATACACACACAAACACACACTCTCTCTCTTCCCCCCCCCCCCCCCCTCCCTTCAGCTATATGCACGCACACAAACACACACACTCACATCAGCACTCACACACAAGCAGCCTGTGTCACGTCGATGTGATGCAAACAGCTGCAGTTGCGTAACATTTACACGTCTTCAAGGGGGGAGGGGAAAGGCGGTGACACCCGGCAACTGGCGTCACTCATGTTCACAGCGGGGGGGGAACATTTTCTGGCAGAATCAGATACAAATATTACAATAAATAAACCACCAGGCGATGGGAAAGTTTGCGTCGTAGCGGCCCCAAGTAGCACTCAACCCAATTCGCGGGAAATAGGTGACAGAAGGTAGTTTTTTCGTCTCTTTTCCTGTACTCTTCTGCGCGACCTGTTTCTGTTAAAACAAGAAGAACCTACTGGATGCTTGGGTTCCCTCCGCAGGTGGGCGCGCCTACAGGGGATACAGCCCGGGTGCCTCTCGCTCTCACCTCCCCTGTGACGAGGAGATGACAGTGTCAATCAGGATGTGTGAGTTTGTGTGTGTGAAAGAGAGCGTGTGTGTGTGTGTGTGTGTGTGTGTGTGTGTGTGTGTGTGTGTGTGTGTGTGTGTGTGTGTGTGTGTGTGTGTGTGTGTGTGTGTGTGTGTGTGTGTGTGTGTGTGTGTGTGTGTGTGTGTGTGTGTGTGTGTGTGTGTGGGGGTGTGTGTTTGTGAAAGTGTGGATCTGTGTGTGAGAGTGTGAGAAAGGCTATAAGAGAGTATGGGTGTGTGTGTGTGTGTGTGTGTTTGTGTGTGTGAACATCACTGAGTGTGTTTGTGTGTGTCAGTATGATTGAGTGTATGCGTTCTATCATGACCGGGCGTGTTTTACGATGGGCGTTTGTGGGTATTACTGTGTGTGTTTGTGTGTATCTGTTACCACTGGGTAGATAGAAGGAAAGGCTGTCAATGTCAGTAAATGGGAAATTTCTTTATTTATGCATCGTTATTATATATATATATATACAATATATATATATTGAATATTTCATAAACTAAGGTCAGGAGGAGGGTATTCTATGATGTCTTGAGTTTTCGACTAACCCAGCTTCCGGAAAACGTCTTAACGAGGTACACAGTGTTGGTACAATTAACACTTTTGACTTCACGCCTGATTATAAAATAATGATGAGGTCCCTAATCGGAGCTGAGATTAGAGATTAGGCCCTCGGCAGCCCTCCTAATGACACATGCAGATCTCCTTCCATTGTTTCCCCAATAAGATTGGACAGATTTTTCTGTTTCTTTCTTCTTTTCTGTCTTTCTAATAGGTGGGGGGACGAGGAAGTTGGGGTGGGGGGGATGCTGTTCATCTTTTGCTCCTCGGTGCGCAAATAAACCAATTAACCAAGCACAGATAATGCTTTTTGTTATTGATCTACTTCATGTTTATGTTAATTTTCGCACCCATAAATCTTTGCAAACGGAGTTACCCATGTGATGGAATTAATTGCTCAGCTTTACGGTGCCGGGGGCTGCCCTCCTTCCACTGTGGTGTGGGTGTCAGTTTGGATGGTTGGGGGGTGGGGGGGGGTGGGTTGGGGTTGGATTTCATTTCATGGACTTAATGCTGTTAAAGGTGGATTCTCCGGTTAGCAGAGTTTGCGGACAAGAAGGGGCGAAGGGTTGGAACTTTTTCACTATTTTTATTTTTTTTGTGGAAGGCAGAACTAAGTCGCCAAATTCATTTTTCATCATTCATGGAACCCCGCAGTTGTTTTCGTGTACAAAAAGAGGGATGCATTATTCAATAATGAAGCGGCTAAATATAAACAGATTAAATTTTGAATGTTTGTCAGCGGTGCGCTCTGAGGGAATTGTCAGTGTAACCCAGTTTCCTCTCTCCCATCGCAATGATTGCATCTCATTACACAATAGACAGAGAATAGAAGGGGTCTTAAACCGTAGAGTCAATCATCCCCATTTAGTGGGATTACCGTTTTAACATGATTGCTGATCACCAAACGTGTCTTTTGTCGCACAACTCTCGGGATTAGAATGTCACTTAAAATCAGAGAACGCACCAGTCAAAACAACCACTTCAAAAGAGCTTTATCTTAATCAAGCATCTTAAATGTTAAACACTACTAAAGCTATACCATAAATATATAATCCAGTTATCGCACAGCTATACTATAGCTGGAAATAACGTGTGTGATTTCAGTTCTTCTCAGTGTACCATGAGATAAATAAACAGTGTTTTCACACAATTCGTTTTTCTAATGAATGACATATACAGACCTAAATGTTCTTTTTCTCTGTATTATCCTGCTCTGCACATAATTGCTTCCGCGGATAATGTCAAGACATTTAGAAACTTTCCAAACCGAGGGAGGTAATTTATAAACGGTTGTGTATAAAAATAAATCTCAACTGCAGAGTTTCACTGGGAGGTGAACTGCAAAAGGAGGGATGCGTCAACATGTCATCTGTGTATAAATATCTATAATATACATTTCAGCTGCTACTCTTCCAGTTCTCACCAACCGATATATGAACTCACTCTGGGAAAATATACCTTGAGAGATTGTGAAGTGATCGGACGATGCAGTCTGCCCTTCCAGCAAGGGAATCGGGTGGACAAGTTATGGTTCGCCCTGATGGCTTCAATACTGCATCAAGATTGAAACTACGTACCGGTAATAATCAACAAGTTTCAGCACGCTCACATCAGCACGCTCAGGCGAAGAAAAACAAAAAACATTGATAAGTGACTTGACGTCGTGTTAGTGAGAAGTAGGTTCTTTCGCCTCAGAAGATACCAGTCACTCTTTCAGCTCTACGAATAATTTAATACAGTTGGCCTTTTTATCACGATATAAAAAGAAATGGCCTCCGTAAAGCGACATTCTCACCATCGCATTACTTTAAAGTTATAGATAGATTGATAGATAACACTCTATTAATCCATTGTAGGGGCCATTTCTTTTTTAAAGCACAGTACAAAGCACACTTGTTAAATAATGACAATATTAATTGGAAAAATCAATTTCAATTTATTTGTTATATTTATCATTGAAGTCAAACCATATCCAGCACCTCAACCTCTAACAATCTTTGGTTTAAATGTTAAAACAAACAACGCTTTGGCTCAGTTTACCCCCACAATCCACTGCATCGGTGAACCTTTCTCTGATGGCCGCCTCTATTGAAGCGGGGCGTCAATAAACGAAACAGAAAACAAGCCTTGTCCAGCTTTCTGCTTGCAGGGATACGACTGGTAGGGCAGGCGGATCAATAGGACGGCTGCTTCTATTGTAGACGTATCTCCAACACCAACACCAACACCACCTCACCACCACCTCACCACCACCACCATCACCTCCACCACCAACACCACCTCACCACCACCTCACCATCACCTGCACCACCAACACCACCACCACCTCCACCACCACCACCACCTCCACCACCTCCACCACCTCCACCTCCACCACCCCCACCACCACCTCACCTTCAGCCAAGGACTTTAGAATCGGTTGGAAGGCAGTGTTGCCAGATTGGGCTCGATTTCCTGCCCAATCTGTTGGAAGGGTGGAGACGATAGTTAGGGGTTGGCTGAAGTTCAACTGAGAGAGCTTGAGGGTTACCGCCGATTGGAACGCCCCCTCGCTCGCGTCTTTGGGATAGAAATGGATCTCATCCGCTAGCTTTGACGTGACTGCTGGTGTCCTTGAGCAGTCGAGGGATTGTTTACCGGAGAGACAGAGGGATCATTTTGCTCCCTCTTCACTCATTCAGAAGCCCGCCATGAGGGGAGGCGAGGTGATTAGGGGAGTGAACTTGGGCTCGAGTTGAAAATGCGATCGGCAAGCCGGAGGGTGTCATAGAGGCTATTATAGTCTGTTGTTCGAAGAAGTGTGTGTGTGTGTGCGTGCGTGCGTGCGTGCATGTGTGCGTGCGTGTGTGCGTGCGTGCGTGCGTGCGTGCGTGTGTGTGTGAGTGAGTGGGGGTTCTTTGTTCATGCTTCATTATGAACGCTAATTTATAGTGTGTAAAAGTCACAGTGCAATGCCTCCTGTTGTATACAACGTTTATTAAGGTGGACTGTATAGATACCACAGCACCTTCCCCTGTCGTGAAACAGTCCGCACAGTAAATAAAAGTGACTTGACACTTCTTTAACCAGTTTGTATCGGAAGTGGACAGATCGTTTAAACGCCACCAGGAACGTAATTTCTGAAATGTGCTGGGATTGGCTGTCAAAGTATTCCTCGACTTGGCACCATGCTGGGGATGCATATTAAAAAGTTTGTCCTCCTATGTAACAGATATTTAACTTTTGGAAGGGCAGCAGTACCGATGGCTATGTACATCCCCTGATCCAAATGTTAATCATATTTATCAGGTTTATCTCAAAGAACTTCCAGTGAATTCACTCCTACATCATTTATCTAATTCCTCACACTATTCGTTGGCCGTCACTTGACCGACACCGGTCTCAGAAACAGCGACGCAACACCCTGAAAGGCCCCAGCCGCTGGTCTGGTGTAAGCCGCCCGCAACCAGTATGCTCATTTCGTCCAGTGGCCCTCTCAGCAAGATCGTTGCCTTAGGGGAGAAGTGACAGGAGGGAGAGAGAGAGAGAGAGAGAGAGAGAGAGAGAGAGAGAGAGAGAGAGAGAGAGAGAGAGAGAGAGAGAGAGAGAGAGAGAGAGAGAGAGAGAGAGAGAGAGAGAGAGAGAGAGAGAGAGAGAGAGAGAGAGAGAGAGAGAGAGAGAGAGAGAGAGAGAGACAGAAGAGAGAGAGAGAGAGAGACAGAAAGAGAGACAGAGGAGAGAGAGAAGAGAGAGAGAGAGAGAGAGAGAGAGAGAGAGAGAGAGAGAGAGAGAGAGAGAGAGAGAGAGAGAGAGAGAGAGAGAGAGAGAGAGAGAGAGAGAGAGAGACAGAGAGAGAGAGAGAGAGAGAGAGAGAGAGAGAGAGAGAGAGAGAGAGAGAGAGAGAATTAATAAATTAATTTCGGTCACCTTTTGAAAAGATCATTCGTGGTCTTCGGAATAGGCGAAACCTTGAAGGACATCATAATTGCACCAGCCAAGTTGTTTGCGCTAGTGGTTCACTTTGAGGTGTCTCCTTTGATTGCATCAACTAATTGCATCCATTATTTATTTTTGTAATTTCTACAAAGAGGTAGTCATAAAACGAGACGGTTTTGTGGAAGATGTGCCATATCTTTCTAGGTCACTTGCATGTCTCTTGCAAGTGTCTCTTGTCAACAACAGCTTTGGAAGCTGTTGGCAACTTAATTGGAAAGTGGAAGTCCTTTTTGTTATTCCTTTTCATCCTGTCACATATTCTTTTAATTGCATTAATTTGTAAGAGGTAGAACGTGTAACAAAAGTACTGTACTGAATTAGACAATGACAGTGCTATGGCATCAGAGATTAAGGAAACATGCTATCTCGAAAAATTTTGCTCCTCCAAAATCAATACCAGCATGTTCTGCTTTGAAATTTGGGTTCCGGGTCGGAAGATTTGTTTGTGTTTTGATTTGTTATTCTCAGAGTACCCTTGGTTGCCATATATGAAACTAATTGACTAACAAGCACGGCGTGCTGCAGCCACAAAAGCAAGCAAACAAGCTGGATCAAATGGGAGTGTACTCGATTCTTACCGAACTAAAAAGCGTGTCCTCTTTCCAAGGAGCTCCATGACCTGAGTCGCGCCGAATCTTGAAAGACGGCTCAGAGCCAAGAAGGATTGCAAAACCACCGCAACATGAGCGGGTTTGTAATTGCAAACAATAAATAAATTGCAAAAGTATACATTAGCTGATCAACTTACAGTGCAGCACTCGTCGTTGCTTGTCCAAAATATAATTGGATTCATCTCAAAGTATAATGTCGCGCCGGGATTGCTTTCTGCCGGGATTGTTTTGTGCTCGTGTTGGTTCAGTGTCCCCAACATGGCAACCGTGACGGGCAGGCATGAGCTTGGAGTCTTCAAAGAGTCTCTCAAAGTGACCCTGAAACTTATCGCTCTTGCTTATTAGTCTGGCTAGAATTTGCATGTTGGCAGCTCATGGAAAATTGTGCTCACCTCAAGCTGTCTCGTGTAACACATATCTTATTCAGAAAATGTCAAGTTTTATCTTGTATTATTTAATTTGTGTACGGTTTGGTATGTGTGAGATAATTGTTTTTACCAATGATCTTTTCTTCAGATCCGTCTCTAAGAAAAATCTCCATCTGTCGTTTCTTTTGTTTCGAGGAGTTCAAACATCATAACGATCTTTCAATTACCAGGCAGAGTAAGATATTTTCTGTCTGTATATCTCTGTCTGTCTGATCATTCAGACCCACACCAGCAGACCATCTGTAATCCCTCCTACCTCTGCTGCCCCTTGCCGACCGTAAAACTATTCCGATGTCTGAAAGTAGGTCTATGCGCCTGTTACTCTGATCTCCGTGATAATTTCTGCAGCTGTGTCATTGGTTCTCACATGCTCAGGAAAACAATGAGTGTAGGTTAAACCTCGAAGCCCTTTTGAAGGCTCACACAGATGTTGCCGTTTGCATGTTTAGTGCAACATACCATGCAACATAAAACATAATCACTTTGGAACGACTATAAAGTAAAAAAAAAAAAGGGAGAAGATCAAAGTAGATCGCTGGTTCACTTAATATTCACAGAGTGACGCCACATAGTGATAAAATACATTTTTAATAATATTGGTGTCAGGAAATTAGTTGACATCAACCTGTTGACGATGAATGTGCCGGGTGTCTATCAATCTGCTGAGTTTTACTACTGGGTTTTACCGCTAGCTTGTACAGAGGATAGCGCGAATACTAAATCATGTATTTTTGTCAGTTATTATTCAACGGGATCTGTGAGGAAGCCGCCATTGACCTTGGCGAGATGAAAACGAAAACAGCAGAAAGTTGCTTCATTAAAAACTTTCACGTTACCCGCCCTAAATTATACAAAGTGAGCGCCCAGCGAAAAATCGTCGGATGGCTGCGGCAGAGACGTCTTAAACGCAACACATATCACTTATCCCCAAACTACTGCTCCGCCCCCCCGCCCAGGCCACCAGACAGCGCTCGCACACAGGGAATCGATCCGGGCGCTATCCCGGCAGGTTCTTCCGTCATGCGTAGCGGAACAGACGTCGGGGTCAAGGCGTGTTCGCTCAGATGTGACTAAGTTATTGACTAGCCATCAAGGGGGGAAGGCATTGGGATGCTCGGCCACAAACGGGTCACACGCGGTCCCGCTGTGCGGTCAGGGTGATGGCCGTTTGACACGCGGAGCTCTCCATATCCATTAGCCACCACTATATTTTCACAGATAATGGCTGGAGGCTAGCGTCAGGCAAGGGCAGAGGGGAAGGCCTATTAAAGTTTATATCACCGCATTAGCCGATAAAGCCTCTTTAAGTCTATTTTAATGCATTAGCCATGTGATCAGGAACGCCGTGAGATTGATCTTTATGTTGTGCTTTTATGTCTGGTAACTTACTTGCGACTTGGAATGGCTTGTGTGTGTGTGTGTGTGTGTGTGTGTGTGTGTGTGTGTGTGTGTGTGTGTGTGTGTGTGTGTGTGTGTGTGTGTGTGTGTGTGTGTGTGTGTGTGTGTGTGTGTGTGTGTGTGTGTGTGTGTGTGTGTGTGTGTGCGTGCGTTTTCCTGCCTGTGTATAACTGTGTGAGTATCTGTGGTTGTGACTGTGTGCGTGCGGGTGTCTAAGTCTGAAGGTGTATGTGTGCGTGTCTGTGTGCTTGCGGGTGTCTGTAGACACACAGAGTGAGAGAGAGAAACACAGAGAGAGAGAGAGACAGAGTGAGAGAGAGACCCCGTGATAGGCAGCCGTCACTGGCAGACTGCACGGCTACCTTCATGACTCACGGCAAAAGTCAGTTGATAACTTCAATAAATATTTCAAAGCTCCATCACTTTTGATTGAAGTCCTGCCACAGGTGTCGTCGACCCCACATCAGACCTAACGCTGCAATTCTTTACCTTCACACTCCTTCTTCCTCATCCTTCTTCTCGTCATCCTTAAAATACCCCCCCCCCCCCTTGCTCTCTCGACACGCGCCGGTACCCATCAAATGTTTATCTCGCGGTTCCTCATCACCTCTTTATGCTCTGGTACCTCATCACCTCTTTATGCGTGATAAGCCAGGGGTAGTTAACTAACGTCAGTCCGGGGCGGTCGCAAAGGCTGCAGGCCCCGTGGGCAAATCTTTTTTGCGTAGGATGGTAGGGGTTAGTTCCACCTTATCTCCTCTGATTGGTTAGAAGGGCGCTCCTCTGATTGGTTAATTGTTTTGGAGCTGAAACGTCATATAACCCTAACCTTAGACTATGAAAATGTCAAAAATAAATCTTACGGAACGCATTTATTCCTGTAATTGAGTTTGTTTACTTCTGTTGGTGGTAGACTAGCCGGCAGCCTGCCACCAAGTCAAATAGCCAATCGGAGAGCCCTTCCAACCAATCAGAGGCGAAAAAGGCGGTACTAACCCCTACCATGATCCGAAAAAAAGATTTGCACCCCGTGCATCTGTGCAGAGCGGCCCTAGAAGGCAGAACAGGGATCGTAGAGCAGTATCGTGCCGCGCTGCATTAAGATGGATCGTGGCATGACAACTTGGGCACAGAGTCCCATCTATCTCCGCGTGAATAACCTTGTCTGTTTCAAATTGGTGTGAGCTCCTGGGGTTGGTGGTACGTGGAGGGTTGGAGGGTGTGTGTGTGTCTGCGAGGGTTTCTGCTCATACCTGGTTGGGGGGGGGGAGAGAGGGAGGGGGAGGGAGGAGGGAGGGAGGGAGGGAGGGAGGGAGGGAAGGGAGGGAGGGAGACAAGATGGTGAAATGCAATGAATTCATTGCAATAAAAAAAAAAACTGGAACATACTTATTCTCACAGGCGCACGTTTGTGAGGTATTCAGCCCGCTTGTCTACAGTCAGTGCCACTTACACTGCGAGCATGCGTCATCGCACACAACCGGCTGCTACATTCTCCTCGGGAAAAATGGGATGTGTGGAAAATTGACAATACAATCACAGAGCCGTCCATCCGTGACCCTAATCACGCGCCGCGGCACATTCATCCCCGCCAGATTCATCGCCGCCAGATTCACGCGGTCTTTCATTTCTGACTCCCAACTGCGTGCGGAATGGAGGTTCACTCGGCGGGAAAAAAAGGAGAGAGACGGAGAAGAAAGAAAAGGACGACTGTGTCTCAGGTTTTAGAAAAAATGAAAGAGAAAAAAAAAGAAAGACGTTTGAGGAAGACCACGGCCGTTCCAACCACCGGACCCTTCCACTCGTAAGATATCAGCGGCGGCGGCGGCGGCGGCGGTGGCGGCGGCGGCCTCCTTCATTCGTTCCCCCCTTCAACCTCACTCCTCAATTTCCTTGCTTTTACTAGACTCCACCTCCACGTGCCCCCCCTCCGCCCCACCCCCACTCCCCTCCTTTTCATCTGTGGTGCGATGCCACTCTGTCTCGCCTGGCCTGGAAAAGAGAACACCTTCTGCGCCACCGTCTCGACGGGAACCCAGCCATCCTGGCCTGTCCGTAGGTGATGGGGGGGTGATTTATCCCCCGTGTTGACGGTTTGAGTCGGGTAGACAGGTGTTGGCTCTGTGTTAGCTGCTACTAGTCAATCAGAGTGGTGTGTGTGTGTGTGTGTGTGTGTGTGTGTGTGTGTGTGTGTGTGTGTGTGTGTGTGTGTGTGTGTGTGTGTGTGTGTGTGTGTGTGTGTGTGTGTGTCTGTGTGTCTGTGTGTGTGTTTGTGTGTGTGTGTGTGTGAATGAATGGCAGTATTGAGTGGATCCAATCCTCTGCTGTTGCCCTACTGGATTGCTGGGTAAGCCCTTAATTACTCCAAAGGACATTACAGTCACATTGTTAGCCCTGCGGCTCTCTTTCTCTCTCTTTTGCACATCAACACATACAAACACACACACACTCAACAACACACAAACACGGTGGCACACACACTAACGGAAGCACACATACTCATGTACACACGAGCAAGCATGGACACAAAAATGCACACGCACTCGCGGAGCAAACACATGCATGCACACACGCACACACAAACACACACACACCTACACACACACACACACACACACACACACACACACACACACACACACACACACACACACACACACACACACACACACACACACACACACACACACACACACACACACACACACACACACACACACACACACACACACACACACACAAATAAGAGAAAAGCTATCTTCAGTCTTTTATTTACGACTGTGACTGAGGTCCAAACTATTCAACTCTGTTTATGTAAAGTACTGCAATCAAAAACTATTCAGCGAATGCTGGAGAGAAACACAAGCTTATCTTTTATGAGACACAGAGAAATAATACTTTATTTATGGAACAGAGTCAGACACAGAGAATGAGGAAGAAGAAGAAGAAGAGAAAGAGGAAGAGGAAGAAGAGTAATGAATAGTGTTATGTGCGAGGGTTCTTATCAAGGAGTGTTTCTAGTCCCTGGCGTGCCGTGGTTGTGCGGCCAACTGTCAAGGTTTACTTCAGGGAACAAGGGTCCATCTCAGAAACGTATATTTTACACAACTCTTATCGCACTGTAGCCTTACTGATAAGCTACCGTTAAAATCCAATAATGATGTAAATTGAACAGAATAGCAGATTATGGACATACTTGTCGGCTCTCTGAAATGTCTCAGTCTAAAAGAGCTTTGGTCCATTGTTTGGAGCCCCTCTAGGGTCAATGGCAGACAAAAACGCTTTGTGGGTGAATCCGTGCAAATGGATTTGTAAACTATGCCCTTTGGTTCACAATCCGTGCGCACAGTCTGTCAATCAGCGGTTATCGAGGGAAACGCACAATGAATGAATGCAACGTTACAAAATGAATCGCATGAAAGTTCAATACGCAACCATGTGGTGAAATTTATCAATACAAATTGGCCTTAGTCCATTCCATGAATGTAAACGCGTTCGTATTGATTGCTAATCCGTATCAGAGGCTAAATAATGTGTGGGTACAGTTTGGTCCAGTTGGCCCTGAAAGGGAACCATTGTGCAAGTTTTCCATCTACATGTGTATGGATGGTCTACTAAACGGTCAACTCCATCCCCTGCTGTGTTAAAAAAATTAAGTCCGAGAGCATGCATCACAAAAGCGTGCCACTGGATTGTGAATCTGAGGGTAGGGTTTACTGATCCTTATGCACGGATTTAGACATTGAGTATTTTCCTCTCCTTTGTGTCCCCAAAGGGGCTCCGTAGAATTGCGATTGCGCCGATATATATCTTTTATTTTCAAGACTCAGCACATAATATCGTCCGATCATATGGTCCTACCCGTCTCCTGATGGTGCAGAATCACTCCCCACAACATCAGCCCGATCGGGCAGATTCAGAAAGTAATCGCATACACATTGTGCACGTCCGTCAACGGATGACGGGGGGCGTGTCTGACGATTGGTAACGCAATCTGAATGGCCGACGGATCCGGTCGCTGCCTGAAAAGTTTTCAACATTTCTCAACTTTTTCATGCAGGCAATGGAGCTGACGGAATGGATTGACCCACAATGCATTTCGCGAGCGCCCCATGCAAAGTCGATGAGGTCCGTTGACGGACGTGTACAGTGTGAACGCAGTGTTATTCCGGCTCCATGTCCCGGGTCGGGCCAGCTCCGGGTTCAGACCACTGCTCCAATGCCCCTCGACCCCCTCACTCCCCAGGCCCCCTGCGACCGGCCCCACCGAGCCCCTCTCCCCGCGGTGTTAGGCGGTCAGGGTAGTCTCCGGTTCTGCACCCAGAAACACCAACGCAGCCCTCCCCCGTCCCTGTGTCTCCCCCTGGCCGCTGAGGACCACTAATGAGTGCTTTAGACGCTGTGCAACTCTCTGGGTGATTTATGTGATCTCAGCGCTGCTGGTAAGTGGAGGGATAAAAGCTTCTGCTAAATGACTCAATGCGAGATTCGTCGTCTTAAAAAGCGTCCCGTGCCCGACCCTAGGACTCTCTGTCATTCATGACCTTTGACCCACTGAACACACATTCACACATGTTGTGGGTGATGGCCTAGAAGTTTATTTTCTTGACAGCTTCCTTGAAGATTGATTGTTTCGAATATTTGCTTTGTGAAGGGTGATTCCAGTCTGGTTTCATTGCAGTGAAATTTATGAGGGGCCGCCTGGGACAGAATTCATACTTGGTCTTACACACACTATTATAATCTCGCATATACACCACTATACTCATACACACACACTATTACACTCCTTTTACATGTAAGTATGAGAGAGTATAGTAGTGTATGTGAGAGAGTATAGTAGTATATGTGAGAGAGTATAGTAGTATATGTGAGAGAGTATAGTTGGGTATGTGAGAGAGTCTAGTAGTGTGTGTGAGAGAGTTTGACTGAAACGGAAGTGAGATTTGGATGAAACGGAAGTGAGTTTGAATGAAAACGGAAAGTAAGTTTGATTGAAACGGAAGTGAGTTTGAATGAAACGGAAGTAAGTTTTGAATGAAACGGAAGTGAGTTTGCGGCAGGAGAGGAGCCACATAGGGACCAATGTGGGCCAGTGCCACTATGATTGACAGGTGGCCCACCCCATCAAGGAACCGAGGAATCAAAACTCACATCCGTTTCATTCAAAACTCACTTCCGTTTCATTCAAACTCACTTCCGTTTCATTCAAACTCACTTCCGTTTCATTCAAACTCACTTCCGTTTCCTTCAAACTCACTTCCGTTTCATTTAATCTCACTTCCGTTTCATTCAAACTCAACTTCCGTTTCCTTCAAACTCACTTCCGTTTTCATTCAAACTATTAAAGTCCTTTTACAATGTAAGTATGAGAGTGTATAGGTCGTGTATGTGAGAGAGAATAGTAGTGTATGTGAGAGGAGAATTAGTAGTGAGAGAGTATATAGTGGTGTATGTGAGGAGAGTATATTAGTGTATGTGAGAGAGTATGTAAGTGTATGTGAGAGAGTATAATAGTGTATGTGAGAGAGTATATTAGTGTATGTGAGAGAGTATATAAGTGTATGTGAGAGAGTATAATAGTGTATGTGAGAGAGTATAATAGTGTGTTTAAGACCAAGTATGAATTCTGTCCCAGGCGGCCCCTCATAGAAATTAATGTCTATACAACCGCCATGATTATTATCAATAAATATTCTTAAGATACTCGATGCTCAATAAAATAATGTCAGTCTTATTCTATTAAATTCCTTTTAGATGGCACAGCCGGGACAAAGACAGTGTATGATTTGCTCGAAACAACTTGCAAGGAGAGCTGTAGTCAACCAAAGAAAATCTTGGTCGACTTAAATTCGATTTACCAACGGCTGATCCATAGGGAAAAAGAAATCTGCAAGTTATTTATAGATTAACACAATGGGCCACAGTGCAGTGAGTGCACTCTACCTGGTACAATATATATCACGTGTATATATATATATATATATATATATATATATATATATATATATATATATATATATATACAGTATATATACTGTATATTTATATCACGTAAGTGCTCTATGGAGGAAGTCAGCGGCAGACTTGACCCGAATCACACTGACTTTTTTGTCTTCTTTTTGGAAAAAAATGTTGCCATGACGTAGAAACATATAAAAAGTGCATACATTAAGTGCCAGGACATACAAACATACAATAAGTGTGTCCCAGAGCATATGGGCCGACCAAACCGACCAAAAGGTGTCAGCCCTGCATCAACCTTTTACTCTTTCTTTGTCCCCACACCGGAATTCCTCGCACTTAATTAGCCTTGTCCCACTCCTGACGTCGTACACGGTTCATTTGTCTCTACGGGGGAAAGCAATTCGCGTACGTGACATATCTAATTTGGCTTTTTCAACAGACCCCAGACGGTGCAACACTTTCAACTGACTACAGCGCTTAACAAACGAGAGCACTAATTGCTCCCTGCTTTTTCGTGAAGCCTCGCGCTCTCTGGAGGTGACGTGAGGTAACCACGACAATCGGTGACATCACCGGCACCATCTGTTGCACAGGGACGTGTCGGCGGGGGGAGTGGTGGCGGGGGGATTGGATTGCCCCCCGCCCCCCCCCCCCCGGCTTCCAACAGTTGATAGGTTTTTAACTCGTCACTTAATATCTGGCAGCAACAGCATCATTAATCTATCGTCCATATGTATGCAGATGTGTGTGTAGCGGTGGGACGAGAGGCGGCGTATTCCTGCTAATTAATAATTATTTCAACAGCTCCAAAACATAACATTTCCATTATCAACAATCCCCTCCAGGCACTCAGTCGATTCTCCAAATTTAAATCACAATAGCAGCTATTGCGGCAGCGCACTCGCTGCCCCCAGCCGTGCACAGCCCACGGCAGACATGAAAGGTAAATACAGGTGACCTCAATTAGCTTATCTATCTACCAGGCTCGTTAAGATAAGTTGTCGCTAATGAGCGCTGTCGGGGTTAGAGGTGAGATGGAGTTTTGTGTACTAAATCGTCCATCTGTGCCGGTGAAGTGGGTTCTGTGTGCATTCAATAAATAAACATTAATTGAATCACTTGGGAAACATTTATTTTTCTCTATCTTGTGGCAGCAGACTTATGTGAGAAAAACCAAACTGGTTTCGAAAGATCAAGGTCCAAACGTCCGATGTATTTTGCGAGTTCTTGAAATTGACTTTGAGCGTGAGTCTGCCTTGTTTGAGTGACGCAATAACACAATGCTAGTGATGCTTGCATGCTCCCATGCCAACCGTGCTAAAAGTATAACAAGCAGGTGGGGTGTTGAGTGTGTGTACTGGTACGTGTGTGCACAGGTGTGTGTGTGTGTGTGTGTGTTCGTACTGGCGTTTGTGCGTGTTCGTGTGAAGCCTTTCCTGAATTTAAGAAAAGTTTTTTCATTTCAGAATCATAACAACAACAACAGAACTCTCAAACTTTTTGGGGGATTAAGAGATCGGGGGGGCGGGGGGGGGGCGCCAGTGGGATCTGACGGGTGCCACGGAGATGGGTGGCACTGCATATGTATGCAGACGGAGGGACGGGACGGGGGGGGGCTTTCGCTATGTTTCCTTCAGCAGAAGCATGACAGGCATCTGACATGAAAGTCCCTCGAATGACTGTGTCTGTGTGCGCTCGGGTGTGTGTGTGTGTTTGTGTTGAGAGTGTGTTCGTGAGGAAGAGCAAACACAACGCAGCCGGCAAGATTCAACGACACCACATGCACTTACACGTGCTTTGGATGTTCACATGTTATTACCAGGTGTGTGTGTTCGTGTGTGTCGGTGTACGTGTGTGGATGCATGTAAGGCAGAGCCGACGTTTTCAGTCTCGCTGTGTGTGTTTCTCCACCCTCTATGGGTGTCTCCTTTCAGTAAGAAGTGCCTCTTGTGGTGGAGTCCCAGGAATAGCCAATTAGGCCCCATAAAAGGGTGTTCGTATCCCCTGCCCCTGGGGACGCTGAGAGCTGCTTAAATCTGCATTGAGCCAAATACCGTTACTTTAACAGTTGTTATGGTAACGGTGAGGCAAAGGGAGGGATGGGGATAGCAGGATATCCTGCAGACGTTGGACAGAATGGACTTGTATTTTCAGTGAGGAGTTCTTTTTCGGGTTTTCTCGTACTCGGTTTTGATATACATTTTTTTCAGAGCTGTGTTCGAGGTTGCCTTGTGAAACTTTGTGCACTTCTTCCATGACTTTTGTTCAAAAGAATTTGAAGTGATGAGCGTCAGTAGAAGAGACCCACCCAGACTCAATCAACCCACGGTGAAATTCTCTTTCTATTCTCGGTATGTGGAGAAAAAATGAGAGAAAATCACATTTTTGTGAAAGAGGATGGCCTTAAAATGCTTTTGCCTTCTGCATGTTTACAGAAGGAAACAAAGTCCAGAGATGGGAAAAACACAACTGATCTTATATAGATGGCAACAATATGTTGGTTTTTCTTCCTCTATATTCTGTTTATTCTACTGAACTATAGCAATTGCCACTTGCTGTTTTGTAGCTTTGGTGTAAAGGTCGTATTAAGTCTAAAGTTGATCTGAAGTGCTTAACATTTCCCTGAACAGAGAAATTGGATTATCTTTATTGGTTTGCCCCTAGAAAATGCTCTGCCTCTGGCTAGCATGTTGTGGGCGTTGCTTTTTCTGGCCTATATGCTGATGCTAATTTAAAAGGTTGTATTGCATAATTCTCTCCAATTGGTTTTCGTGCTATTTATATAAAGAGCCTATTTAGGGCAGGTTTTAACAGCCGGAATGTAAAGAATTTTTTCTTTCTTCTTTTATGCAGTCTCATTATTATAATTTATATTATTCACCCTGCCTTGGTGGCGAAATTCTTGTTTGAGCCTTGAATGGTGATAGGACTTTTCATCAACACGGTGACACAGAACTACACCCTGCTGAATACAAGCTTCTTTGTAGGTTTTCTCTTTATAAGGTGGCAAAATAAAGTGTGTGCAAACACCTCTCAATAAAACTACACCCAGTAATCACCTACTCCGACTGTCCACCTCGTATCCCAGCCATGACAAAGCATTAAAAAATACAAAACAATACTGGTGCCGGGCGCCACCTGGATTTTTGATTTGCAGTCTGATATACCAGTCTCCGACTCCAAGCCAATCTCCGCCATATTGCTTAATCAATATATTTACTGACGAGCTCACCGAGACAGATGGGCCGAACGAAAATATACGCAAAACATTTGCGCTCCCCCCTGTTTAAAAATCTATTTGCACGTAGAGGAAATCAGATGAGTTTTCCAAACATTATCCCCCTCCTGGCTAAATCCCGTTAGCTCTGTTCCCGAGGAGGATGGGTTGAAGCAGAGTTCACAAGGGGAGATTCATAACCTTTCCGGCTCTTTATGTCTGATAAGTTGCCCGATCTCTTTGCTTTGATTTAATTAACCCACCACACTGAATGGACTAGAATGGATAAATGCTGCTAAACATTTGCTGCTATGAGATTATACCCAATGCTTTTTCCTAATCGGATCTAAATCAGGACTTTAATAGTCTTATCGAGAAATCAGACCATATTCTCATACTAATATCAAGATTTAATTTTATAGATAATGTTAATTGTTTATATTCCTGCGGATAAAACACAAACATTTATTTGGATACAGCTTCCATTTCACATCATTGTAGATCTGGATTTCTTTGAAAAGGCTGAAAAAGGGGCGGGTGCCGTATCAACAAATCATTGCAAAGCATTGCACGGCAACCACCCGTCTGTGTCCAATCCATTTCCCCTGTGTGTTTTCTGCTGATATATCTGGTACGATATCACATCAGCTCCACTGCCTGTTACCAACCCAGAATTGGCTGGAGAATCCCCGTCTCTTTTACCATGCCATCCACCGCCTCCATTCACACACCTGTGCATTTGTGTTTCCACGGCCATCTCGTCACAATTACCACCACACAAAACACATTATTACTATGTTATTATTGTTGTGTAACCTGCCTTTCATTTCTGCTTTGCTTGGTTTTAGCAGTGTCTGCCTGTTTGGCACCTTAATTCTAGCGTCTCTGGAAGGAGGCCTCCCTGTCTCTCTCTCAAGGTTCCTTTCCTTGAGTGCCTGTTTCCCTTGCCCCTGCAGACGACTGAGGGTCAGGTTTTGCTGCATAATGTGGGCCTGTGAAACCATAACTGTTTATTTGATTAGAGCTACAACCAATACGAATTAAGTCGCCTAAGTGTTCAGGATAAAAGTATCCCTAACGAGGCAGCCTTGTCCAAAACAACAATTTACCCTCCTTGATTTAAAAAATGTATTGTTCAACGACGTAACACCATCTCACCAGGTCGAGTGGTTCGCTGTATGTAAATGTCAGGTGGGGAGGGCTGGTCTCTGGTTAGGCTGTGGAAGCTGCCCGGGCCAGCCAAAGGAATTACGGCCAATAAGCGAGAAACAAATAAACGGCTGCCTGGCTTGCGTCGATGACGGCCAAATTCTCTGGCGGTGTTGCGTGGGCGGTACTGCTACATAAGCACATCTCAGGGGCCGGAGGGGGCCCAAACACAGATGAGATCAGGCTTGAAGCAGTCAATAACAGTGATTCAACAGGAAGACAAAAAAGGGGCTGTTCCATGCTACTTGCAACCGTCATTTGTAATTGAATAGGTTCTGCTACAGTCCTGCGATTTAGGTTTGGGACATTTATTGGAAGGTGTCCACTGTGGTTGCTCTGCAGCTATTAGGAAGATGACTTTCAATTGCTAGTTAATAAATAAAAAACAATGAAAAATGATCGTCTTTTGATGTAAAGTTGTTTATGTTCTTGGTTGTGGTGTAATTCAATCCAACACAATGATTAAGGTCCCTATTTTACCACACGGGGCTAGTGTGATTATTCATTACGCGCTGTTACAAAATCTGCCCTTCCCTGTGACATCATAAATCTCACTCACACCAGTTGGTAAAATGGGGGCCCTATACTGTTCTTATACATATATCAAAGTTGGGGCTGAAAATAAGAAAACACTAATATGTGGTCCATGTGGATTTGGGGTTTTAATTCAGAACAGAAACAGAACAGAAATTAGAATGTATCAGGCAGTCGGCGCGTCCCACCTGGTGCGACTGCTTTACTTCAATGCACTTTCAGTTTCATTTTTCCACCATGACAGGGAAATAAATAAGAAAAACAAATTTAGAGCAACCTCACAAAAATTTCCTTTGGCAGTTACCAGCAAGTTTGGAAAACGAGTGATTATGAAAATGTATCTGTACTGCATGTCCTTGCATATTATAAGAGTATCCCTGGAAGACTGCAAAGTAGAGTTTATACCTCTTCTCACTATTTTATACTTTTTAAAGCTCAACAGACACAAAGAATGTCCGCCGAAACAATGTATTGTTTGAGTGTTCAATATATATATATATATATATATATATATATATATATATATATATATATATATATATATATATATATATATATATATATATATATATATATATATATCCACATATTAATTGATCTATATATATTTAAAACAGGCAAAACACTTTGACATTGACATTGTAAAACTGCTAACATTGATTCCGTGGCAGGGCTTTCAGCGATGTAAGAATCTGCGATTTCGTTATTTGCCATTTGTAACTCTTTTTCTTGTCAGCCGTCTTCCTGATCTGCTCTGTTATTCTTCTGACTCTTCCCAGAATGAGTTGCTGGATATACCAGGAGGATAACGTGGTTTCATTCGGTGTGTCCTCTTGCCAATTTCTGATTCCCTCAGTAAAACTTTTTTTTTAACATTTGCTAACCCCCCAAATAGCTGTTGCATCTTTGTTGTTGTTGTTGTTGTTGTTGTTGTTGTTGTTGTTGTTGTGTTGTTGTGTTGTTGTTGTTGTTGTTGTTGTTGTTGTTGTTGTTGTTGCTGTTGTTGCTTTTGCTGTCCTGAAACTGGATATCTGGAACTTATGGTTGAAGCTACAGCTTGTTGAACAGCACTCTTTACAACACCATGAGGCCTCTGTCACGTTAAAATTGTACCGGGGGCGAAAATTGTACCGGCCTACGTCATCGTTTGTTTACATCCTGACAACCTTCCCGGCAACAGACGACGAGATGCAGAAAACATGTTTCCAAACGACGAAATAACATAATACAGATAGCGGATGATAGATAGCGATAACAATTGTTTTTACTTAATATTTGTATTGTATTTAATTGTTTAATCGAAACAATAAAAAAAATTGCCCGCAAAACGGGCGATCGCGTCAAAAGACAAATGTCATTTGACGCGGCAAAACATTTGTCATTTGACGCGATCGCCCGTTTCGCGGGCGAATTTTTTTATTGTTTCGATTAAATACAATTAAATACAATACAAATATAAATATATATAACAAACCTTAACACAGGGCTCCCCTGGTTAGACTTTTGCCTCTAAATTGACCCTAACATGTTGCTTGCATGTTACTGCATGGTCAGCATTCAGAGGACCCCTCAGCCCAATCTACCTCGACGGCCAACACACAGCAGCACACACACCTACACACAGACACACACAACATGCACACACACACACACACACACACACACACACACACACACACACACACACACACACACACACACACACACACACACACACACACACACACACATACACATACATGCACATGTATATGCACACATACACAGACATACACACACACACATCCACATCCACGTATATACACCCACACACAGACACACGCTCCCACTCAAAGCAACCCAACCCTCTTCTGGAGCTGTGATGTCATGTGGAACCCAATTAGTGAAATCATGGAATGATGTTGCAGCTCCGGTTATACCGGTAGACAGCATAGCTGCACTTAGGTCCCATGATGACACAATCAATACCCTTACCTTAGAGGCACTGGGACTCTCTCTCAGTCCTGTTCTCTAGCTCTCTCACCCTCCCGCTGTGTGTGTGTGTGTGTGTGTGTGTGTGTGTGTGTGTGTGTGTGTGTGTGTGTGTGTGTGTGTGTGTGTGTGTGTGTGTGTGTGTGTGTGTGTGTGTGTGTGTGTGTGTGTGTGTTGCTCACTAGCGCTCTCACCCTCCCGGACTGCGTGTGCTTTATTATAAAGAACTTGATCTTTCAAAGAAATAAAAAAGATGAGGGAGGGAGAGAGAGAGAGAGAGAGAGAGAGAGAGAGAGAGAGAGAGAGAGAGAGAGAAGAGAGAGAGAGAGAAGAGAGAAGAGAGAGAGAGAGAGAGAGAGAGAGAGAGAGAGAGAGGAGAGAGAGAGAGAGAGAGAGAGAGAGAGAGAGAGAGAGAGAGAGACCAGGGAGAATGTGACTCCCCCAGGGATGACACCGTTTCATAGAGCAGGGCCCGATGGTCGCTTGTAGGCTGGAACTAATTGGTATGAGATTAACTTTCCAGGGGGACATAATGACCCCGGAGCAGTCCCTCACATCCTAGGGATCACTAACACCAAGAAAAAGGTGAAACCAGGATACCGGTGCTGCTGGTAACCATTATTGGGACCGGGACAGTCTGCCTCCCTGCCTGAAAGTGCTCCCGAAGGGACAGAAATAGACCACTTGTGAAAACAATGTCAGGGTCTAGGCTGCTGGTTTGTCTCTGGGCTCTTTGAGCTGCAGAGTTTTTCCACCTGCCAGGCGGGCTGCAGCCGCCCAACTGCTATCTCACGGCGCCATTTTTGTTTCCTCAAACACTGCTCTGTGTGCCCTAAGCGTATCCCAGAAGAGTAGAGTTTTTATTATTTTTAGAATTAATATTGGGAGTAACAGTGGTAGGGCTGAGTGGTTTTACTAATTATGAGTACTGAGCCGAAGAATTAATAGCGTCCCATTGGTTTCTTCAAATTAGAACTCATTTGAAGATAAAAAACGGTTTGAAAGTCAACATAATAATATACAAAATGTGAAATGTCCAGTCTTTTAATATGATATTCTCCTGCCCAACATTATTAATAAAAGGTTTCTCTTTTTTTAGTCTTCTTGTTATTAAAGCTACCGTAGCCCTCTTTGTAGCATGAGCCGCTACGCTTTCCCGCCTAAACTGCTTATGGGGGCCATTTTGTCGGAAAGGGATTATCCCCCCCTGAAGGACAAGAGCACAGGCTGGCTTTTATTTACCTGAAGCACTGCGTGCGAATAGGGCTGATGAAGCGTTTTGCCACGCACTGTTTGTATTCGTCCGGGAAACATTAGTCCTAATCGCTGTCTGGTATTTCCAACCGCTCTTTCTCCTCTCCCGCCGCCCGACCAATGCAAACTCCATGGCCGTGTCGGTCAATGGTTGCTGTTTGATCATGTGGATGGGAGCTGACAAGCTATTGGTTGATGTTCGGTGGATTCAGAGCCAGCATTGATCTACAATGTGTTTGATTATTAGTGTGGAGCTTTGCTTGGCAGGGGACAGGAATCGAAGGCTGGAACCCGGGTCCAGCTATCAGTTTCTCGCTAAGTTGCAAATTGATTCACAAAGACCAGCACATTTTCGAACGCAAAGTTTTGGTTCCACTTGGAAAACAAATACAACAAGAAAGAAATCCGATTTGTGAGTAAAGGGCAGGAACGACACCGTGTAGTAGCCTGCACCGAGTTTAAAAGATCACAGTGTCTGGAATTGAAATTGTATGATCTTTGCTAATTGGTAATGGGAGAGCAAGCGCCATGTAGGTATGGCATATACCATGCTCAAAAAAATAAAGGGAACACTAAAATAACACATCCTAGATCTGAATGAATGAAATATTTTTATGAAATACTTTGTTCTTTACATAGTTGAATGTGCTGACAACAAAATCACACAAAAAATATCAATGGAAATCAAATTCATTAATCCATGGAGGTCTGGATTTGGAGTCACACTCAAAATTAAAGTGGAAAAACACACTACAGGCTGATCCAACTTTGATGTAATGTCCTTAAAACAAGTCAAAATGAGGCTCAGTAGTGTGTGTGGCCTCCACGTGCCCGTATGACCTCCCTACAACGCCTGGGCATGACCCTGATGAGGTGGCGGATGGTCTCCTGAGGGATTTCCTCCCAGACTTGGACTAAAGCATCCGCCAATTCCTGGACAGACTGTGGTGCGACGTGGCGTTGGTGGATGGAGCGAGACATGATGTCCCAGATGTGCTCAATTGGATTCAGGTCTGGGGAACGGGCACGGGCGGGCCAGTCCATAGCATCAATACCTTCGTCTTGCAGGAACTGCAGACACACTCCAGCCACATGAGGTCTAGCATTGTCTTGCATTAGGAGGAACCCAGGGCCAACCGCACCAGCATATGGTCTCACAAGGGGTCTGAGGATCTCATCTCGGTACCTAATGGCAGTCAGGCTGCCTCTGGCGAGCACATGGAGGGCTGTGCGGCCCCCCAAAGAAATGCCACCCCACACCATTACTGACCCACCGCCAAACCAGTCATGCTGGAGGATGTTGCAGGCAGCAGAACGTTCTCCACAGCGTCTCCAGACTTTGTTACGTCTGTCACATGTGCTCAGTGTGAACCTGCTTTCATCTGTGAAGAGCACAGAGCGCCAGTGGGGAATTTGCCAATCTTGGTGTTCTCTGGCAAATGCCAAACGTCCTGCACGGTGTTGGGCTGTAAGCACAAACCCCCACCTGTGGATGTACCACCCTCATGGTACCACCTTCATGGAGTCTGTTTCTGATCGTTTGAGCAGACACATGCACATTTGTGGCCTGCTGGAGGTCGTTTTGCAGTGCTCTGGCAGTGCTCCTCCTGTTCCTCCTTGCACAAAGGTGGAGGTAGCGGTACTGATGCTGGGTTGTTGCCCTCCTACGGCCTCCTCCACGTCTCCTGATGTACTGGCCTGTCTCCTGGTAGCGCCTCCATGCTCTGAACACTACGCTGACAGACACAGCAAACATTCTTGCCACAGCTCGTATGTGCCATCCTGGATGAGCTGCACTATCTGAGCCACTTGTGTGGGTTGTAGACTCCATCTCATGCTACCACTAGAGTGAAAGCACCGCCAGCATTCAAAAGTGACCGAAACATCAGCCAGAAAGCATAGGAACTGAGAAGTGGTTTGTGGTCACCACCTGCAGAACCACTCCTTTATTGGGGGTGTCTTCATTTCCCCCTGTTGTCTATTCCAGTTGCACAACAGCATGTGAAATTGATTGTCAATCAGTGTTGCTTCCTAAGTGGACAGTTTGATTTCACAGAAATGGGATTGACTTGGAGTTACATTGTGTTGTTTAAGTGTTCCCTTTATTTTTTTGAGCAGTGTATTAACGCTCAACTCAAACTAAAGTAAAAGTATCTGGCCCGACATAATTTCTTGAGTCTGCTACTGTCTTGACCGCGGCCTCATTCCAGTGATCAGTATGTCGTTAGTGTTCATTGTTTTGACCTGTGCTCATTTAGCAATCATGTTCGTCTGTTTGTCCGTATGGGTTTCTCTGCTTCAAACCGGCCCAACCCAGTTGCTGCTCCAAAACAACGACAGCAATTAATTTCTGAGAATGGAGGGGGGTTCCTTGCATTGTCTCCCATAGTTTTCCTCCTGGACTGTCCAAACTTTTAACTCAAAATAAGGTCCGTTTAGGATCAACAAAAATCTTTCCCCTTTTTCTCGCCATAGGACAACAACGCCATTTGTAAATGTCGATGTCTGGGGTGAGTCACGAAAGTGCCTGTTGCTAACTGTCAAAAGAATTGGAACAAGGCCGAGCATGCCTGGTGTCCGAGGTGGTGACAGGACTCTGCAATTAATTCAGGAGACATTGTGTGGTCGAACAGAAAGGCCGGGGTGGAAATGAGGCCACTCCATGCTCTTGTGCCTGTCTTCATCTAAATACACAGGCGCGCGCACACACACACACACACACACACACACACACACACACACACACACACACACACACACACACACACACACACACACACACACACACACACACACACACACACACACACACACACACACACACACACACACACAGGCTCTCACCCACATCTAGCTCAGCCTTCTGCACAGTAAGAAGGCACAGTAAGAAGGCCTATCAGAGCATCACACACTTACACGCAGACACACACAGACACACGCACTCACCCTAACAAATCCATCTTGCTACCTTCAGCGCGGTTAGTTGGCCTATGAGAGCATCAAAGCATCACCAACACGCACACGCACGCGTGTGCACAGACACGCACGCACCCCCAAGCGGGCACACGCAAACAAACACACCTTTGCACAAAAGCACAATGCGCCTGCTAAAACCCCTCTGATTCGTGCTATTCTGACCCCTTTCACAGGATCTTGGATCTACTATTCTGCCTTTTCCCCCCACTGGAGGCAAACAATTGTCAGCTTCGCCCGGGACGCCGCTGTGCATAATGGCCTTGCGACGCGGATCGCCCCGTCTGTAGAAGTATCATTCATTCATCCGTCTGGAGGAAGAGGAGGGCGCGGGAGAAGAGGAGAAATAGGAGGCGTAGGAGGAAGGAGGAAATAGAGCCCTCTCCTCGCTGATGGCTTGAAAGTGTCCCCGGCGATCAATGCGCCGCGGCTTGACAAGGTAAAGCTTTTCCCACAAACCATTCCACCTGTCAGCCGCGCCCGGGCACCGGCACGTGGCAGGGCGAGAGAGGGAGGGGAGGGGGAGAGAGAGGGGGAGACGGAGATAGCGGGGACAGGGGGAGCATGCCGTCCAGGCTTTTCACGCTTGACTGATGCGCGTGACGGCAGCGGCGTACGATTCGGTGAGGTAACCAGACTATTTGTAGGGTCGTATCCTGCCGCTTCCACCCCTCCACCACACACACACACCCACTCCTACCTCCGCCCTCTCCCCCCCCTACCCCGGTCCGCCTGGCCACCCACCGCGATGTGCAGCGTTTCATTACAACGTGGCATCCTGTCTTCATCAGCACAAAAAAACTAGAAACCGTGTCCTCCCCCCCCCCCCCCCCCCCCCGCCCGATGTCTGGAGTGACATCCTATCTCTTTGTAAGCTAAATAAATAAATAAAATATAATGGTGGCAGGGCATCATGGGGAAGCACAGGAAAGCAGTAACTGTGCAGAAAAGAGTGATTTGTTGTCAAAGCAAGATGTATTACAGGGCTATTAGCTCCCAGAATATCCTACATGCCACGCGGCTTGTGTTTCAGTGGGCCGCCGTGTGCCACTAGCCGAGGCCATGAGGGATTGTTCCTTAAATGAAGCACCGCTCGGGTCGCACCACGGCGACACACTTATGGTCGCCGTGGTGCGACCATAAGTGTGTCGCCGTGGTTATGACTAGTTGACTTGTATTTTTGGGGTTGTTTTGTGTTCCATCTATTGGTAGGAATAAGGGAATAATAAGTATCACCGGACAGTACGATATGAGTTTGCTGAACAAATCTTCCAGTGTGAGGCACACGATACAAAAGAGGGAGTCCCAACCAAAAACCACGTCCTTGGAAACAATCAAACAACGCTGGACTAATTTATGCTCTACTTACTTTGCATCCAATATCAAATTACCCTTCAATACATTTGAATACACTTAAGAGCATTTGTTATTTAATTAAAATTCCATGTAGGACTTGGTTACCTCTCGATTACTTCGGAACCGGTACAGTTGGGGCTGTGGCACACTCATTTGATTAAGGAGTGGGACAAAAAGGTTGGACCAAACTTCAATGGAGCCTTTTCACAGAGGTGTCCTAGTTACACAGACACAGGTGTAGCGCGCAACGCCGCTGACGGTGCCTGTTCCATTTTGGTGTGAGAGGGCGTGCGGCCACAGACAACCCCACCTTGCCATTGCTCTGGCACACATCGCCGAAACCTACAAACAATGTTTTCTATTCCGGAATTATAGATGGGGCGGCAGTGGTTCAGGATGTAGACGGGATTGACTAGCAACTGGAAAGTTGCAAGTTCGATCCCCGGCTCCTCCTAGCTCACTGTTGAGTTGCCCCTAAGCAAGAAACCTCAACCCAACTGCTCCCGACGAGCTGGCTATCGCCTTGCATGGTTGACCTTCTATACATTAATACTAGGCATTTGTATAAATCCTTGTTGCACCCAGACATTGCTCCCTTATCTCTCCAACTGAAAGGTTTGAAGTTAGCTTTCGCATTACCAATTAAGCCACAAAGTCTGATACTGAGGCCATTTCCTGACTTCTTTGTTATGTGGACTCCTTTAGCTGTCTTGCATCGTGTCCACATACCCCGTAGTGCAACGCAAATGAACTAGGCCAATCTTTAACGCACTGCGCTGGACACTCCCATTACCTTTGTTGCCTTACGTTGTTTCTTCCCACGATAAGGAAGTTCCCCTCTAAGAATTGTGTACACCTGTCGTCTCATTGAAAAGGCTGTTTGAATCGCTGCCTTGGCCTTCCCAGGATCTTGCTTGGATCAGGCGAAGAAATTCTGCCTGAATACAAAATGCAGGAGCCCTGCGGTGGATCTTAAATGTTCTTCACATATTCAACCCGTTATTTGTCGTTGCGCCAACGGTCAAGAGCAACAGTTTAGCTTAAATTCCAAATCAATGGCAGCCAGGGCTGAGTTGACTGCTGGTTAACCGGATAGCCACGTCCTTATGACTATCAGTCAAACAGCTCAAAAGGCGGGTTGATAGACACATTTCAAGTCGCACAGCTTTGTTCTCGGTGTCTTTGTTATCGACGCTGTGCTGTCTTTGACTGCAGACTGACATGATGTATTTTTAGACGTTCTTTTATGAAATAAATAGTTTGACACTTAATCATCGAGGCAATGACACCACTTTTGTCTTCATTCAAAGTAGTCTGGCAGTTATTTCTGAGCATGGTGAGCTCATAAAGTCGAAGGGTGATCGGGGTGTCAAAGGTAAGAGTTGTAAGGAGGTACAGCATTGATTGTGAGTATTTACAGAAACGAAATGGAAAGCGATGCCAGTAACGGTGCGTATAAAGTGCAAAGGATCACATGACAAACCCGTGAGAAAACCATGGTCCTGTTTCCTGGAGGTAAGGAGGAAGTATACCTTTCATAGAGGAAAGTCGTGGGGCACGGTTCCAGGAGAAAGCTGCTTCCCACCCCCAGCTTTGAGGTAGAAGAGACGGATAAACAGATCCGACAAGAGAACCGTCCTGTTTTCTTATCCTTTGTGGTGACAGATGTTTTGATGTTGATACAAACACCAGTACTGAGCCTTACTTCACTTTTCTCACGTTAAATACCCTTATCTTGTTGAGTAGATTAAAGTCATATCAAAGGTTTGCGTTTTATTGTTTCCTTGACAATAAGGCGTTCAGCAGGGAGCAGTGAAGTGTTGTCACGGCATGGTAATGGACAGGCTGTAGGAAGCTATTTACAAACAAAACAGACTATGCTCAGCCCCAATGCCCCGGCCTCTCAAGGAAAAGCACACGTGGGAAAACATGCTTAAAATACACACGCACCCACGCATGGACTCATGCACAGAAACACACATATACACACACACACACGCATGGACACATGTACAGAAACACACACACACACACACACTCACCCACGCATGGACACACGTACAGAAAAGCACATACACACACACATGGACACATGTACAGAAACACACATATGCACACAAACACACACACTCACCCACGCATGGACACGCGTACGTACAGACAAACACACACCACACACACACACACACACAACACACACACACACCACACACACACACACACACACACACACACACACACACACACACACACACACACACACACACACACACACACACACTCTCATCTCCTATCTTCTTCAGGGTGAAACGGTACATTGTGCTAAAATTAGTATATAATTGATGAATACCGGTACATTAATTCAGAAAGACAATAATAAAGCTCCTAATTCAACTCACAAATGGCAGGTGGGAGACTTGAGTGAAAGGGAGAGTGAGTGAGTGAGCGAGTGAGTGAGGGAGGGAGTGAATATGCCGACAATTAAGTGAGTGAGTGAATACACAAGTAAGTGAGCAAGTCAGTGAGCGAATGGGCAAAGAAGTCAGCGAGTAGGCGACTGAGTGAATGTGCAAACAAGGGAGTGAGTGAGTGAGTGAGTGAGGGCAAACGAGGGCGTGAGTTTGAG